>JBBPBX010025233.1:15626-39050 GCA_038048925.1 Garcialebias charrua | reverse complement strand
GCTTTGTTTTTCCAGCAGCCTGTTCATTTTTTGGAACATTGTCTACGTGTCGGCGCTGTCAGGACAGAGCCCCTCAATCAACACTAACATGGAGGCAAAGCCCGTAACAGTAGTGCTGCGCTCTTTGACCCCGTCTGAGTTGTCAGTTTGAGCTGAAGGAGGCGGGAGAGACAAACAAGCACATTAAAGGCACTCTCCAACAAACAACTAAATAATAACCCGTCCGCACCTCGGAAAGCTTGAATTGGGCCAAAAGTGGGTTTCTGGGTTACAATACTGTTTCACACAGCCTGCATCCCTCAACATTTAAAATGTGTGTGTGTGTGTGTGTGTGTGTGTTGCTTCAGGGTTTTTGTTGCATTGAGTTCTGCAGCAAAGCAGCATTAACGTCTTTTCTAATGGACATTTTTCACAGCTTGTGCACAGAGACAGCATCGCCTGCGCTGAGCATATGTCCAACGTCATTTTTCTTGTGCTCCCTGCAGATATTAATGAATGCAAGACGGGGAGGAACACCTAAGTGGACCAACCAGTTTGCTGTAGCCAAGATGGTTTCTGGGGGCTTGTCCCTCGTCGACTCCTCCCAGGCAGGCAGACATGTCCAAAGTGGTTCAAGACCAGAAAGTTCATTCTCAATAGTCCAGGTATCAAATCCGCTCATTCTCAATCAGTTCATCTGGACAATTTCTTTTTAGTAGAAACGTTTCACCCTCACTCCAGAGGGCTTCGTCAGTCAGAGCAGTCCAAAGCAAACTGAAGCTACCCCACCAAGTAAACAACTTAAGTGGACCAACCAGTTTGCTGTAGCCAAGATGGTTTCTGGGGGCTTGTCCCTCGTCGACTCCTCCCAGGCAGGCAGACATGTCCAAAGTGGTTCAAGACCAGAAAGTTCTTAGGAGAAGCCCCCAGAAACCATCTTGGCTACAGCAAACTGGTTGGTCCACTTAAGTTGTTTACTTGGTGGGGTAGCTTCAGTTTGCTTTGGACTGCTCTGACTGACGAAGCCCTCTGGAGTGAGGGTGAAACGTTTCTACTAAAAAGAAATTGTCCAGATGAACTGATTGAGAATGAGCGGATTTGATACCTGGACTATTGAGAATGAACTTTCTAATGTTTCTTAATCTTCTGCTGCCCCTTCCTTCTGCTTTTCGATACTCAGAACAATACTTGTTGATGTGAAATACCCCAGAATTACTTTGACCTTAACATCTAATAATACGTATGCCTACACATTGTCTATCCACCTCTGGTTTCAGAAACAGGTCAGAAGGAAAAGTCAGACTTCCCTCTCCTCATTCAGATATTCCAGCTCCCCCTGAGATGTGTACCCAGGCCAAAGAGGATATTTAAGCTCTCCAGCAAGTTCTAGCTCTGCGCTGTGGTCTTCTTTCAATTGAATGTACCTGCCAAACCTCCAGAGAGAGGCACCCAGGAGACATCTGTCCAAAACACCTCAACTGATACTTTTCTATGCAGAAGAGCAGCTGCTTTATGTCACAGTCCTCAGTGAAGTCCTCACCCAATTTTCAAGGCTCACCCTGGCTACCCTATAGACTCGAGGGAGCTTCAATCACTTGTGTCTCGGATCTTGTTCTATTGATTATGATTCATACCTCATCATCATAGATGAAGGTTGGAAAGTACCATAGATGGACTTGTATATTGAGAGCTTTGCCTTTCAGCTCAGCTCATTTCCAGTCAAGTCACCGCAGTCATTATTGTGGACGAGTGCACAATCCATCGGTCCATATCTCCCTCCATTTTGCTATCACTTGGGAACAAAAATTCCCAGATAATTGAACTCCTGTGCTTGAGGGAAGGATTCACCCCTAACCTGGAGGGACCATTTGACCTTATTCTATTTGGAAACACCATACTATACCATACCATACCATACCATTTTATTTAAGCACTTTAAACAGCGACAAGGTCTAACCATGGCCAAACCATGGCAACAACACCAAAGGAGTCCTTGTAACAAAGGTGCTCTAATAAAGTTAAAATGTGCATGTGGTTGGTTCTAAAGGGAAGAGACTGATGTAACAGTCATATCATTATGAATATTTAGAAAAGTTGGGATTTTCATGTTTTTCAAAATCTCTGACTCTTGTTCAGATATACTGTAAGATATACTGATACTGTAAGAGATAGTACAGGTAATAATAACTTTATGGAAGGATACAGTGGTGAAGAAAACATAAAATACAGATTACTGGCAGCATAGCCCAAAAATCCCGGTCACAGACTTGAATTTAAGAGCCAGATCAGTCCAACTTTAATTACAACCAGTGAGTGTGATCATGCATGTTTCGACTGCCAACCGTTAGACACCTAACTAACAATGGGACTGCTGTGCCGCTCACTGTCCACAGCCCCTGGGCTGTTTACACATGCCATTGTCTTCTGTGGGCCAATCAGACAAGCCTTATTAGGTAAATAAGCTTGTGACAGCCAATTGCTGGCAAGAACACTAGAATCTGGGCTGGTTATCTACAACACCCCAGGAAGTGTGATAAATAAAGATGGGAATGACAAAAAAATGCATGAATGCAACCTTTTAACTCCTCCCCTCTGACTATATCTACCTCATATCTATAATAGATAATTCATGTGGCTGGGTCTGACTGGATTGAGTGCTCGATATCTCTCTGCTTGCCTATTGTCTGTGGCAGATGGATTTCAAAAAGGTGTGCTGATAATAAATTGTTTGTAAAGATTTGGAGACCAACACATAAAACAGAGAATGGTTTTAAAGTTGACTGAAAAACTAAGCAGGAACGTTAATCTTTTTTAAATTTTAATTTATTAATTAATTTATTATATTTATTTGGCTTTATAGTTGACTCTTTCCCCAATAATTAACCTTTTATTTAAAGTACTGTATTGTGCGATTCATTCATTCATTCATTCATTCATTCAACCTTTATTTATACAGGCTAGCCTCGTTGAGTCACGGGGACTCATTTACAAGAGGGACCTGTCTCACTCACACCAAACAACCATCCACTCTCTCACTCACACCTAGGGTCAATTTAGAGTCACCAATCAGCCTAACATGCATGTTTTTGGTCTGTGGGAGGAAACCGGAGTACCCGGAGGAAACCCACGCATGCACGGGGAGAACATGCAAACTCCACCCAGAAAGGCCCCCGGACCGGGATTTGAACCGGCAACCTTCTCGCTGAGAGGCAGCAGCTCTACCAGTTGTGCCACCGTGCTGCCCCGATTGACTGCCTTAGGAAAATTGCAGTACTGTAAAGGACATTAATTATATATTTTCTAGACATCACTGCATTTGTAGTTTATGCCTCTTATTGCATTTCATTTTCACACACACAGAAAACTGGAGAAGTTCCCAGAATGTGTGAACAAATTCAGCCGTCTACTGCAGCTGCTGTTCAGACATGCACTTCACGGTGGGAAACTTTCACCTGAAATTCTGGTCTCAGAGTGAACAAATTGAGTTTGAGAATGATCTGTCTGAAAGCACATGTGACAAAGTGAAGGCTCGTGGGCCAGATTTGGCCCTTGTTAGTGTGGTGTGACCTGAGCGTAAATGTTTTAAATACAGTATAGTAGAGCTTCCCTGCCTGTTGTCTTTTATTTTGATTGAAATCTACAACAGAATAAGATGTTTAAAGTTCTTGATAATATTTTTTGAAAGACTGATTACGTCTCGTGCTTCAGCTCTGGTGCACCTGTGGCGAGTTGCTGCGCATCACGGCATCCTCCAGGCAGTGCTGGGCAGCGCTAATCCAAAAATTAGTTCCGCTATTTCTAAAGCACTTATTGATTTATTTAGGTCCGCAATTTCAAAAGCACTTATGTATTACCAATGCTAGCGGACGCTAATGCTAACACGCTAACCGCCATTTTGAACAGGGCAAATGGCGAAATACTTTTTTTAAATCCAGCAGATTTGACCATTTGAACCGGTTAAGCTCAGAAAAACCTTGTGCTATAAAGTCAGCTAAGAAATATATTTTTTCTCAGCAAAGAAATAATTGTTTTTACCGTGTTTTCATGGAAAGTCCTTATCTTCTGTGGCCGTCGCGGCCGCCATTTTGAAGAGGGCAAATGGCGAAATACTTTTTAAAATCCAGACGCGTCGCGTAGGCCGCTGAGAAACATCCATAAGTTCACCCTCCATGTTAAAAACTCTTCGTCTGACTCTTCGAAAACAAGCAATAAGGCTGCAGAGTAACACACTGGCTGCTAACTGAGAGCGCTCGCTCTAGCAAAGAGACTGAGGGGACGCTTTTTTGTCACGGACCACATCCGGCGCTGACAGGATATGGTCTGTTAGCAGTCGTCCGGGCCCGTAAATAAGTTTTTTCGTTTTTACTGATAGATAATTAGTTATTAGCGGTACTGCATTTTAAATAAAAATAGCGCAAATCCGCTGTATGAATTATAAAAGTTAGTCAATCCGCTGTAAAGCTAACAAATTGTTTAGGTACGCTATAAGCGGATTAGCGCATTAGCGCTACCTAGCGGTCTGGCGCCCACCACTGCCTCCAGGTTATGCTTGTCTGTAGGCAAGCTGGTCATTGGCAGGTGTTTGTGGCACTGGGACTTTTGACGGATAGCGGTGGGCTATTTGTAGTGTGGCAACAACCAAATTCATTTTGATTTTGTTCTTATGCTTTCGGACCATTGAAACTGTGCATTAATAGAACTGGGAGGGTTGATTGTTGTGTTGGTAACAGAGCTTTCAAACACCCTGTATGATCCTATTAGAAGTTTTTTTAAATCAGTGGTAAAAAGTATGACTTTTGGTGACCTGGAAGCAAAGTTGATATAAATGATAAATTAAAAACAGTGGAAATTTGTTACATTTCCTACAGAGCTAAATAATACAATCTGTCACAGATAATTCCACTTTATCACCTGCTGCTGTTCGACCAAACTTTTCCTGTGAAAAAATATATTTTCTAAAGGACTGAAAAGTCTGAATCAACAGATGATTCATGAGGAAAATGAATCAGTGGAGGGTGATATCATACAAAACCAGAACTGTTACTCTGTGGCCTGTTTACATTGTGTGCAAGATTACATATTACCTGGCTCTCCTTGAGCATTCAACCATAACAAGCAACTTTTTGCATAAAAAAATATTACTTTTGATGGGCCATTAAATTTGGTTGAAATGTTTTTTTAGTTAAATTTTGATTTCTAGTTGACTTGGCAGAATCATGTTTGAAACGTTCAAGAATTTTGAAAGGCAGCGAAACGTGAGTTTGTATCATTCCTCGACTTGCATGCTTTATGGGCAGCACGGTGGCACAACTGGTAGAGCTGCTGCCTCTCAGCGAGCAGGTCCCCCGTTCAAATCCCGGTCCGGGGGCCTTTCTGGGTGGAGTTTGCATGTTCTCTCCGTGCATGCGTGGGTTTTCTCCAGGTACTCCGGTTTCCTCCCACAGTCCAAAAACATGCATGTTAGTCTGATTGGTGACTCTAAATTGACCCTGGGTTTGAGTGAGACAGGTCCCTCTTGTAAATGAGTCCCCGTGGCTCAACGAGGCTAGTCTGTATAAATAAAGGTTGAATGAATGAATGAAAAAAAGTTATAACCAAATGGATTTGTGTAATCTGTTAATGTTAGATTATTTGTTGTGAATGACAGTTACTTCCACACCAATGTTTATCTGAATATCTATAGAACTGAGTTACGGCTATTTTTGAGTTTGCTAAGGTTGATTAGCTAAATAGGCTTGACTTCAAACTTTAATCAGTTATACATGTACGGTACATCCAATCATTACTTTTTGAGAGTTTCATAAAAATCCATTATCTAGTTCATGAGATATTTTGCTAACAGACTGACACAAACACAAATACCGTATTTTTCGGTCTATAAGTCACACCTCTTTGCATAATTTGCATGCCCTGCGACTAATAGAAAGGTGAGACTTGTTTATGGATTTTCCCCCATATTTTTAGACCAATTTTTGGCTCAGATATGACCGTTTTTCATTTTGGCAAAAAATGGTGCAGTACCACTTTTGTCCGCTAGGGTACACCGACCGTTCCCACCTCATGTGTCCGACGGCAGCCTCCTCTGGTCGGACACACTCTGTCTCTGCCCGGCCTCCTGCTCTGGAGGTATGAACTACAAAACCACAGGACAGATTTTGTTGACACTTACAGAAAGTAATTACTAGGTGGACATTTACAGCTGTAGGAGATGTTTAGAGCTCAAATTTGATCTTTTAGCATTGTTGTTTGTTAGTGGTTAGCTACTGTAAACGGGTACTATTTAGATAAATAACTCATGAACTACAGGACAGATTTTCTTTAAACTTACAGAAAGTAATTACAATTTAAATCCAGCAGATTTTACCATTACGTGAATTTATTAAAGGCACGGTCTGCAGTTTCTGTAAAGCCCTGAAACTTAGGAAATTTTCGAGCAGAAACCCTTCTCCCTCCTCCCCCTTGCACTCTGGCTGACCTGCAACTCCGCCTCCTTAGCTCCTCCTCCACAGCTTGGCCTGTCTCGTGAACGCGCATGCATTGTAAACACAGTTCTAAGATGGCGTCGGCGCAGTCACCCGATCGACTATTTCCTTCTCAAATCTTTGCGTATTTGTAATAAAGTATCGTAAATTATGTATAACCCTTTCAATAAGTTATGTTATAATACTTTGCTGCAGTGTGTGACATTTTATCTGTGTTACGCATCGTTTTGAAACATTCTCGATGGTCTTCAGACGAGGAATTTACACCCAGAGGGACCTACGGTCCGAAGAAGAGGAAAACTGCTGGACTTGTTCATATTCTGGTTTTGTTACATAATGAGATTCGATGCTCACAGGGGGAGTTGATGAAAACAAACAGTTCTCATAGTCACCCTGTTTTCATGCAAACATTTAAATTGATGATTCTTCATGAACATGCAGTGAAATAATTTTCTATTTGAAAGAACACAGCGACAAAATCTTTTTTATTTATTTATTTAGACAATAAATACACAAAAAACCTAAATAAATATGTGACAAGGATCATCAAACCGTTACATAACGCACTTAAATAACCATAAATAAAGCACTGAGCATCCACCCTGATGTTAAATACTCTGTTGTGTACTTAGTTTGATTTAAATAACTTTTTAATAAAACTGGACAGAAATTAAACAGAACTTAATTAACTCCAAATTCTTCCTAACCTGCAGCCTTCAGGGCAACAGAACAGCAAGCAGGGCCCAGGTGACTGATCTGGTCTTCACTTAAGTGGGTCAGGTCAATAAATATGTGGAGCTTCTCCAGATTGTCAGCTTGTCCAAACATCTAAAGTCCATAGAGAACCACCTGATCTCCACTCTTTCATTTGTGTATATATATAATATATATATATATATATAGTTATAAATATAGGTATCTATATGTATATATACTATATATATATATATAGTTATAAATATAGGTATCTATATAAAAAAATAACTATATTTATAACTACAGTATACAGTATATACTATATATATACTGTATATCTATATATGTATATATATATCTATCTATATATGTATATATATATATATATATATATGTATATATATCTATCTATATATCTATATATATATATATATCTATATATATATATATATATATATATATATATATATATATATATATATATATATATATATCTATATATATATCTATATATATATATATATATATATATATATATTATATATATATATATATATATATATATATATATATATATGAATGTAGAATGATGAACATATTCTACCATTGCTGTTCATCATTCTTTAGTTAGTAGCAGGTCACTTTTGTAAATGAGCCCTCGAGGCTCAATGAGATTTACCTGACTAAATAAAGGTTGAATGAATGAATGACTACTGTATATATATATATATATACAGTATATATAAATAAAAAAATTAAGGTTCATTGATAAACTTCATCAACTCGTTTAAAAGTTCTTTTCTTTTAATTGAGGATTTTTGGGATTGAAATTGCCCCAAGGCCACACCCTGCCACAGATCTTTGGAGGACACCCCGCGTGGAGATGGTCTTCATCTGGTCTCCATGGGTCAGTCCTCAGTGCTGGTTGATCACCTTCGGTCTCACGCAGGTGCAACCCACTGAGATGAGTTTGGACTCCAGGCGGTAGTGGTAGCTGTGCCTGGCCCTGGCGTCTTGACTCGCCTCAGAACCAGCACCTGATGCAGAATGGGACGGGACTCCAGGCCCCCGTCCTCCAGTCCTTGGTGGTCCAGGCAGGTTTTGAGCAAACAGTGAGCCTGCGACAGCGCATGAGGGTACATGTTGTCATCCCTGGAGATGCTGAGGACAGAGAGGAGACAAAAAACTGTTAACAGGACTCTGAGCTTCATGAAGGACAACACACTGAGGAGCTGAAGCCTCACTTGTAGGTCCACGGTGAGATGGAGTCGCTGGCCAAAGAACTGACTTTTAGGCTGGGAACTAAATTGTTTGGGTCCAAACGCAGAGGGACCGTTTCTTCTGCTAATCCTTCAAAGGACTTCCTGTGTGGCTTTGCTGCTGTCTGTGGGACCACCACCACCATCATCATCAACAGGACAGCGCTGACAACCTGAGGAAGAAGAACATTCATTCATTCAACCTTTATTTATACAGGCTAGCCTCGTTGAGCCACGGGGACTCATTTACAAGAGAGACCTGTCTCACTCACACCTAGGGTCAATTTAGAGTTACCAATCAGTCTAACATGCATGTTTTTGGTCTGTGTATGTTATACATGAACACAGAATTTTAATTAAGTCATCTTTTTAAAAATTCTTAAATTTATAAAGTTGTACATTTTCTGTGACGTGGTTAGAAAAATAAAATAATAAAAAAAATAAGCTTCAAAGATATTTATTGTCAATATTGTGCATCTGTATTATTCTAATTTTATGTCCACTAAAATTGCAGCACAGAAAAGCCATAACAATAAAGAAATACATTATATAAAAACTGGAGCGTGAGATTGATAGGCGGATAGGTGCAGCGTCCGCAGTGAAGCGGGCGCTGTACCGGTCTGTCGTGGTGAAGAGAGAGCTGAGTCAAAAGGCAAAGCTCTCAATTTACCGATCGATCTACGTTCCCACCCTCATCTATGGTCATGAGCTTTGGGTTATGACCGAAAGAACAAGATCTCGGATACAAGCGGCTGAAATGAGTTTTCTCCGCAGGGTGTCTGGACTCTCCCTTAGAGATAGGGTGAGAAGCTCAGTCATCCGGGAGGGACTCGGAGTAGAGCCGCTGCTTCTCCACATCGAGAGGAGCCAGTTGAGGTGGCTCGGGCATCTGGTTAGGATGCCTCCTGGACGCCTCCCTGGTGAGGTGTTCCGGGCATGTCCCACCGGGAGGAGACCCAGAGGAAGACCCAGGACACGCTGGAGGGACTATGTTTCTCGGCTGGCCTGGGAACGCCTTGGGATTCCCCCAGAGGAGCTGCTCCAAGTGGCTGGGGAGAGGGAAGACTGGGCCTCCCTACTTAGGCTGCTACCCCCGCGACCCGACCCCGGATAAGAGGAAGAAAATGGATGGATGGATGGATGGATTATATAAAAACAACTATTAAACTTTGGTTTTTGTTTCTGCCTACCGTAATATCTGGTGGAAATACATTTCATAAACAATATTAGACATACAACCTTACCATCTACATTTTAAAATTGTGTAATAATATTATGATCACAGTTATATTAGTTGCAGTGCAAACCATAAAATAATCTTGACATAAATACAGTTTCCCCTTACTTACCTTGTTTCCAAAACCTGAATGGGAGTCTCCCCAAATTCACTTCTGAGACCTTCCCCAAAGTCATCATCTCTGCATAAAAACATATAATGTAGTTCAAACAATAATCAGATATTCTTTTCAACACATTTATCACACAATGACAAATTTATCTAACATATCAAAGCATGTAGGATGATTTAAAAAATAGCATCAAACAGCCATCTTCCATCCTGTTCTGCTGCTAGAAGTAAAATTTGAACTTTTTATGCTCTCCTTTCATCCTGCTTCACTGCAGGCTCATGTCCGCAGCAAACTCGTCCACCCCACCGCAAGTTTTACAGATTTGATTCCAAAATTTAATAATTTTTGAGGCCCTTTATACAGGTAAACGTCCAAAGAGGTTGAGATGTATGCATCAACAACATATATTGTGTAGTACAACTAACAGACTTTTAGATTATGAACACCAAATGATCTGCAGACAATATGCTAATTGCTAGTTGTTTGATCATGCATCTCTTACACAGACAGCGCAGTTACAGTACTTTCATCATATCTGCTTGCTGATCCACAATACAATAAGTTAGGATAACTAAATGTACGTATCAAAACAATACTGAGGTTGAATGAGTTAGCTGCTGCCATTAGCATCACGTCAGCTGTAGGCCGGAAAACGGTTTTAGCCTGTTGTAGATAATATCATGGCATTTGCGCTATCACATGAGTCAAGCAAAGACACTTACTTTTCAAGCAGGAAAGTTGCTAACTCTGCATCGCTTTGCAATCCTCTGAGCACTCGAGGCTCTCGCCACCTCCGCCATCTTGAAACAGCTACTGTTTGAGACGGGAGCGTGCCCACTGCCCGGCTGCTGCGCGCTGCCGCTGGGAGAGGCGGGGGGAGGGCGGGGGAAGCTCGTTCATGAAAATAACTCTGTTTTTATTGGCTGGTCAAAAACGGCCCGCTCTGGTTTTTATAAATGCTATTTTAACCACCGGGAGACGCCAGAGGAATATAGTATTTCTCAAAGATTACCTGTTTAACATCACTCTGACAAAAAATAGTGACTGAGAGAAGAAATATGTTTATAAAAAAAGCTACATACTGCAACTTTAAGGAACGGTTAAGCTCAGAAACACTTTTGCTATAATGTCAGTTAACAAATACTGTATATATTTTAAGTGTTTATCTTAATACATTTTAAAGAAAATGCTGTGGTCCCACTCGTGTAGGTGCACTAGCGAAACTATGCTGGTGAAGATTCTCAGTCGTCCAGGACATGATAAAATCAGAACAAGCGCTCAATACAAAAACAACTGGACTTTATTTGTTGCAGAAAACGTTTCACCCTTTATCCGAAGGGCTTTTTCAATTAGAATTATATAATTGAATTATATAATTATAATAATTATTATAATTATATAATTATATAATTTAATTATTATAATTGAAAAAGCCCTTCGGATAAAGGGTGAAACGTTTTCTGCAACAAATAAAGTCCAGTTGTTTTTGTATTGAGCGCTTGTTCTGATACTAGCGAAACTACTTTTGAAATCCAGCTGATTTGACAATTACGGGCATTTATTAAGGAAAAGTTCAGCTAAGACACATCTTTGCTATAATTTTCAGCAAACAAATAATTGTTTTTACCGTGTTCATCTTGTTAAAGTCCTTCCGTGCATGCTTCCGTGGCAGCCATTTTCAGCAGGGCAAATGACGCGCTGACGCGTTGCGTAGTGGTGACGCATAATAGATGCGACTTAAATAGAGGTGCGACATGTTTATGAATTCTTCCAATTTATTGCCAGTAATTGGACAATGCGCCTTATAGAAAGGTGAGACTTATCAGGTGGAAAATATGGTAAGCACATGATTTCCTGCCAGTGGGAGATACTCTCAATCTTAATTTTTCTTGGTATAGTAATAATAATAATAATAAATAATGAATTCAATTTATAACGCACTTTTCATTAGTGAAAATTTCAAAGTGCTACACACATTGAATGCTACACACATTCATACACCGGTAACGGCAGACTACCATGCAAGGTGCTTTCCAGACCTACCGGGAGCAACTCGGGGTGAAGTGTCTTGCCCAAGGACACAACGACACGTGGTGTGGGGAACCGGGATTCGAACCGCCAACCTTCCGATCGGGGGACGACTGCCATTACCACTACGCCACGGCCGCCCCACAGTAGTAGGCACAATAGAGAGACGACTACAGTAAATACATTTCTTGGAGCGCATGCTGTCAATCCATCCCCACCTCCTTTATTTTGCTGTGCTCCTTAGCCCTGGTCCGCCCCAGCCAGCCACCCAACCTCCCTCTGGGAGCCCTGGGAGTGTTTTTACTGGAGCCAGCCAGAAGAGACGGCTGGTGTTTTCAAAGCAATATGTCTTTCCTGAGGTAATGGTGGCCAGGGCTGACCACTGCCGCACGTACTGACAAGCTGCGGTTCCAGCAATAGGCCGTGGACGCCTCTGTGATCACACAACCGTGGACCGTTGAAGTTTAATGTTTAGCTATATTTGCTCTAGAGCTTCATTCATTGATGGGAGTGCATGCCAGTGTAAGGCCAAATAAGTACGCAACAGGTCAGCAAAATGCTACAAAGATTATGCCAATTAAAACCATTAAATGTCTGGTAAACCAAGTTTTGCTTACTGCCTTTTTATTTAATTTTTGTTCTATGTCTGGTTTCATTTGTGAAAGTGAAAAATTAATTAAAATTTCACTGACAACTCTAACTTATCTGCAAACTAATCAACAATCCAGACAAAAAAAACTATGAATTAATAACTGAACAGACATTTTGGCATCCGTATGGCTGCCTGAAGCGGCCTCAACTGTTTCAGTCTGTCAGTCTCGTCTTCAGCTCTGGCAGACTTTTCTCGTCATGTTAGCCTATAGTTATAAATTATATCTTGACTGACAGGTGAAATGGGTGCAAGAAGAGCAAAAACAAATTGATACAAAGAAAATATGACCAAAACTTTAGCTTCAGTGTTGCAAGTAAGTATTTTTTTAGCTTACGTTATGTATCATGAATCCAGTAAAACGATCCATAGAACATATTAGAAATAATTCAAATTAAAATATCCAATTTTCAATGCAAGATCCTTAGAAAGACATGGACAGTCTTTTAAAATACTTTAAAGCAATTAAAGCAAATAGGTTGCAAAAAGCAACCTATTTGTAAACCTGTCAAGACTTAAGTGTAGACGCATGTCTCTGCAACTAGTTGTATTGTGACAGAATTTTTGACATTCTCCGAAAGTGAGCTCATTTGGCTTGAAGAAACTATACTTTAGAAATGACTCAGCAGTTCCAGAAATATATTTGAAGGTTTTGAGTTTTTAGATAACTTTCTTGGGTACAAACATGTGGGACTCAGACAATGATTTTTTTATTTTTTTGGTTTCTATCCCCTCTGGTTAAGATGTACTTTTTGTTAACATATTTAAGCTGATAGGGATTGTTTTATTCTGGTAAAGGGTAAAATGGAAGAGCATCTTTTTAATCCTAGCTTGATCAGTTGAAATGTAACATAAGTCACCCTGAACCATTATAATTTATTTTAGTGCTGGTTTGATGTGTTTTCATTAAGGGGTCATTCACATGGGAAGAGTGGTTCATTATTTTCTCCAAATAGTTTCAGGCTTGAATTTTTAAAAACGAGTTCCAGGGTGAAAAAGAAAACAAAACATTGAAACAACATCCTTGCATTTTTGTGTGAAGCGCAAAATGCTACCTCTTAAAACAAATTATGTCATGGCCCCACCTTCAGTTGACCAACAACCAGAGCACTTTAAGTTCTTCTTCTTGTGTTTATATTTTGCACCCAGTTTATAAGCTTTATGCACATGCTCCCCCCTTGTTTCCTGTTTTTGGTGTATTTCTGTGGCAATATTACAGCTTCTGGCATTGTTGCTATAGCATTTTGGGTAATTTTTGTGTTTCTGTGTGGCTGAAGACATTTCTAGAAACAGAGCTATGTTGATAGTATTACATGTTGTAGGATGGCAGCTTACGGTAGTTCCAGAATAAAACAGCAAAACAGCGGAAACAGACCAATCAAGTAAGAATCACAGATTATTTCATGGTATTTCAATTCATAATCAGAATCTCAAACACATTATGGGTCATGAAGTGTTTTGAGCATGTATTAAACTTCTGTCATAAGGTTATGGTGGTTTATCATTGTGCTAGCAGCATGCGAGTGTCCTGGGATAAGCTAGGTAGGCATTAGAATCTATATTTATGAGGTGGAAAATTACAAATTACAATTACTTAAATAACTGAGTTTTCATTTAGTGTTTTTTTTCTACCTTTTAGAGTAAAATTTTGACTATTTAACCACAAGCTGGATGCAATTTCTGAGAATCGTAGGCCACTTGCAGCTCCTGGAACTCGCCAGCATGAAGGATTCAATCTTAGAGAATGCTAATCGAGCACGGACCGGGCAGAATGTCTACAAATGTGGTTGTTTGGATTAGCCATTGAGTGTAACCAGCAGAACTTGTTGGCGGCCCAAACAACTGTTGTTTATTTGAATTTGTCCTCCCCGCTGGCCTTGGACAGGCCAACTTATGTCAAATTGCTCCTGGAGGATACGTAAATTAGAAGCTCTACCTTCACCCCTCCCCCCATCCCGAGGACATCTGTGTTCTTATCAGAACCATGATGCTGATAGACACTGTGCCATCTCATCAGAACTTTGGAACTTTCTGGAGTGTTTATGGATAACTCACCGGCTTTGTCGACCTCTATGCATAAATGTATTATGATGTCATTGTATGTTGCGAGGTCTCATTTTGCATCTTTTACACTGTTCCCTTTCAGTTTGGTCTCTCGGTGCAACATACTTGCTATGGGAATTGCGCCCCCGCGCGATTACCTGAAGGAATACATTCACGCCTTTACGGCATGGGCGTCAGCGTCGCGCCAGAGGCCCCGCCCTCTGTGCATTTAAGCGACCGACGCCCGTCCATCTTTCTCTTTTTCGCCCTTCTCTGTTGTCGCGTCGCTTGACGCTTGACTGAGGTGAGCTAGCTCCCTACACTGAGCGTACAGAGAAAAATTTCCTGCGTACTGCTGGGCTGGCGAAAGCTAGTCCAGCATTTTTCTACTTACCCGAAGTTTTTCTTCTCTTCCGCAGCTTCGCTCGACGGCGCTAACTGCGTCACAACCTTCTGCTAATCTCTAGCAGTCTAACAACGAAAGCAAGACGACAGAGAAGACGGCTTCGAACAAAAGGAAACTAGGACCAACTTCTACTCTTCTCGTCTCCGGACATGGCAAGGGAAAGCAGAGGACAAAGAAGAAGAAAACCAGGATGACGACTCCTCGCTCGCGCCCATGCCCCAGCGGATGCGGCTACTCCCTCTCGGCGACGGACACCCACGAGACCTGTCCTGTCTGCCTAGGGATCCTGCACGCGAGGAAAGCGCTGGAATCCCCCGACTCCTGCCCCCACTGTCGTCAAATGACGGCCACAATGAGGAAATGCCGCGCGGACACGTTCGCCAAATCTATGGCAAGGACCGTGGCGATGAAGGTTGCACGTCGCACTAACCTGCTTGCTCCCAAACCGGAGCCCGAAAACGTGGACTTGGAGTGCAGTGGCCGAGTCGGAGAGGACAATGCGTCGGACTCCTCACTTGCCGTCGAGGACTCGACGCCAGAAGTGTCCGACATAGACGCCGAATACGGTGACAAGGGAGAAATTGTTCATTCCTCCCAGAACCTGGCGCAGAACCTTCCGGAACCGGACTTGTCGGTACCTGCTCTGTTCGACCTGTGCCATAGGGCCGCTGATGCCCTGCAGGTCACGTGGCCAGACCCCACGCCTCGCCAACAGGCTACGAGGCTGGCGGGAAGCTACTTCTACGCGAAGCAACCGACAACGTCGCAAAAAATGCCAATTTTTCTGGACTTTCTCATGGAACTCAAACGCTCCTGGGCGGAACCCAGGGCTCCCATCATGCTGCCATTGTCCCGACTCTTGGATGTTGCGGGAATGGAGGCTCTGGGCCTTGCCAGCGCACCCCCGATAGAGGAGTCTCTGGCGGCTCACCTGGCCCCCACAGCCACTGGAATTAAACCAGCGCTACCCAGCAGGGCCTACCGCGCTTCGGAGAAACAACTCGAGAAGTGCTACAAGGCCCAAGGCCTCGCGGCTCGCGCAATGAATGTGTCGAGCATGGTGCAGGCGTACCTGGCAGAAAAACTACAGGATATCCAGGTAACAAAAGATGAACAGGCCGCAACTGAGGCCATAGAGGAGGCCCGCCGTGCCTCTGACCTCGTGCTCAGCATGATGGGGACAGTAGCTATTTCCCAGGGCAAAGCAATGGCAGAAATAGTTGTCGCCCAGCGCCATCTTTGGCTAACACTGTCGGACCTCCCGGAGAACCAGAGGTCCATTTTCCTACAGCACCCAATCGAGTCGACGGGACTCTTTGGGGGAGCCCTGGAACGTGTCCAGGCAAGGCTGGAACAAAGACGCAAACAAGCGGAAGCCCTCCGTGAGGGTTTGCCAAGGAAAAAATTCGCCCCACCAAAGGAAAACACGCGTGGTCTCCCACGAAAGAGACCCGCTGGGGACTGTGAGGCTTCTCAATACTGTCCGAGTGCTGCTTCGACCTCCTCCTACGGAAACCAGTTTCGGACCTGATGAGCCAGGACGAACTGATAATTTTACAGGTTTGCCTGCCCACGAGGTACGGGAACCTAACTTTCTGATCCCAGTCTCTGCTTGTAAAAAACTACGAGGAGCTGGTGACATGTGTGCGCGCACCAAACATGACTCGCCTACTGTATATGTAAACAAAACAGACACTGTTTCAAACATGTACAAAAATAAAAGTACCAAAGCACAGACTGCCCTGGTTCTTGACTCGAGTCCCATTTTTATAAAACCCAGACCACATGGTCAGACTATGAACCACAGCAAGATACACGAGATCCGCCATAGACAGCCTGATCTCGCAATATCTTCTGCTAGGCCGAGCAGCATGCTCGAAAAAGCGCGAGAGGGGTCGAAGGTCACCCCTTCAGCGCTGAAACACAAGGAGCAACAATTCAACATGCAGTTACGTGTGCTCTCCTTGTTGTGTCTCTGCATTAAAGACTGCTTTTTTGTTCCATTACATGTCTCTCCATGACAGAAAGATGTCCTAGTCATTAATGCTTGAACAGGGCTATTTTTAACTGTCATATTGAATCACCAGATGCACAATGTTAAAGTGATTGTTATCAGTGTATTTTATGATTCTGACGGTGATATCTTTGAGATTTTTATTAATTAAAAGTTATTTTACGTTTGTCTTTTATTGAATAAAAAAAGGAGTTTGTTTGGTTAACACAAACTCCTTCTTTTTTATCCAATAAAAGACAAACGTAAAATAACTTGTACCAGGTGAGATTCAAACCCATACGAGTCAAGATAAAATGTATAGAGTGGAAAGCCAAGCGCGCTTCCTCTCAGCCACGGCGGCATATTGGTTTTTTCAGGAGTCCACTTTACCTACAAAGGAATCACCCCTCGTAACATTCTGGCTACGCGTAGGAGTTAGAGATTATTAGTTATATTTTAAAACCCTGGCTGTGCGCAAGAGTTAGACAATATTAGTTATATTTTAATGACATTCAGCTCGCGCTGAAAGGCGGAAATGGGTGCGCGCTTCGTGTTATTTACGTTCTAACATAAGCTGATTTGTAATCAGTTATTAACAAAAATTTAACTCAGAAACACTAATTCAGCTAACAAATTTTTTAGGGGTTTCTGTAGTTAAATATTAATGAAATTCAGCTTGCGCTGAGGTTGTTGTTAGAACGAGTCCCTCCCCGATGCAAACAACGAATCAAATGTGAGCGGTACATGACTTCGAACTGGGCCCGGGAGCTCGGCCCGATAAGAATCTGCGTCGAGCGGGTTCCAAAACGAGAGCTGACGCCGGCCCGAAAAGGCAAATGCGAACCACACGAACCCGGGTTAGAAGGCGGGGCTGGGCGGGCCGGTTGAGGGCCTTGAAGTGCGAAAACGGCTACAGTGATGGCTGGAAATGGGCACCAGTGACCCTCGCGACAGGAAAAGGAAGAAGCAGGTAAGGATAATGGATGGATGGTATGACTATGTTGATGTATAAATGATGTCTCATTTTTATGTCTAGGACAGGGGTCTGCAACTTTTACGATCAAAAGAGACATTTTTACATATTTGTTCGTAACATTAAATGTGTTCGGAGCAGCAACAACCTGCTATGAATGTGGCGATCAACTGGTGGCCCGTGAGCCACTTCTGGTTTGCTGGAGGGGGCTTTTGTGGCAAGTTGGGGTGACATTATAAAGCAAATGATATCTAATGATTTTTAACATTTATGAAAGCAAATGACCAGATTCTTGTAAAGAAGGGGGGGGGGGGTCAGTTTTTACCATCTTCTTAAAAAAAATCTATAAACTATGCAGACAGTTCTTCATTTAAAGAAATAAAGCATCAAGTTAAAGTATGTTTCATTTTATACTCGCACCAGTGTTCACATATTTGCAAAAGAAATGACGGGCAAACTGATGGAACTAGACCCTTTTGGTTGTTTGTAAAAAACTATAAAATTCAGTTTTATGTTAGTTTTGGTCAAAGCTTGAAAGAGCTGCTGCAGAAGGACCAAAGAGCCGCATGTGGCTCTAGAGCCGCAGGTTGCAGACCCCTGGTCTAGGATATTATTAGGAAAAGAACAGATCAGTGAACGAAGGCCTCCTGCTGACAGGTCAGTCTGAAACTGAACTCATCCCAGAGCAGCAGTTGATGAGTTCATCCTCTGTTACCAAGGCGATCTATCTGAGCATAAAGCCTCAGTTTCAGTTTGATATATTATTATTATTAACCTTTATTTAACCAGGCAAATCCCATTGGGATCGCAGATCTCTTTTGCAAGGGAATGATATACTGTATAGCTACTAAATTGTTGTATTCCAGCACTCTAGCTAACCAATGACCAGAGAATAAAAGCTCTAGCCAGAACTAAACCATTTTATCTTTAGTTGCACATTAATTTAATTTCATTGAATTTGTTTTTAAACTGAATAAGTGAACCAATAACCAAAGCTGCTGTATACCTTTAGTCTTAAATAAGCTATAAGGTGGGTATTTTGCTGTTTCACATCATGCAGAGTTGTCTGAATTGCCCAGGACTGTAGACAAACTCAACAACTCAGGAAGAAGTGTCTCTATTGTGGCCTCTAATATATGTAAGTCCAGTCTAAACGGTTTGGGAGAGATAAGAATGCTGCTAGACCTTGACCTCTAATGACAGTTGTACAAAGCAGGCAGACAAAGAAACCTCCATAACTTCTTTTTTACAACTCGCTGCCTTCAGTGTAACTCTTTAAGATGAGGACTGAAAACCTCCCTAGCTTTACTAAAACATTCTTGAAAGTCATTAGTAATTTTGATTTGTGGGCTCCTCAGTGCTATCCAGACTCGATTGTCTTTGATGAATCACCTGTTACCTCTCAGTTAACCGAGTTCATGTCTTACTTGCGATAATGTAAGCGTGGGCGTGGTTTCGGCTTTAATACAGACATAAACGTTTCACATTGTCTCCGCTCTAGCCTTTGGGAAGTGGTGCCTACACAAGCAGCTTTTAAGCTGCAGAATAAGCAAAGCAAAGTAAAGACACAATGACACACACACAGATATATGCTTAACTCCAGCGAGGGAGACCAATCTGTCAGAGGAGCGTTGCAGAGTGCCAGTGCAGTTTGGGTTTGCGTAAGAGGAGGAGATGAAAAGCGGGAATGCCTCGCTGTCAACACCCGAACCAAACGAGACAAGAGCTTGTTTATCTGAACGCCTGCCGATCACAAGCCGTGAACCAGGAAGCAGCAGGTGCTTTGCTCCAACGGCTGGCCCATGTGTTGACGACAGTGGATAAACAGGTTGGGAACGGGATGATGTAGTTAAATGGGAAATAAATGAAGTGGGTTAGAGGGGGTTGGTGTTTTCCCCTAAACACTGGAGGGAGAATTAGCCCTGACTAGTTCAGTGTAAAATTTGAAAGTGTAAGCTATTTGTTGTCCCCCGCACCCCCAAGCTGGCGTTTATTAGTGTTGTCTTATTGCAGCTCTGCTGAACACGCCTGGCCTGCGCTGTCGTCTGGCAGGGGCAGCAGTGGGATAAAACCGCCAGCGAGGGGAGATGGCTGGCATTGGGGGAAGGAGAGTCTCCATTATGTTTCCATTGTGGCTCTGTCACTCTCTGCTGCTCTGGCTGGGTGTCCCCTTTTAAAAGCAGCCGGTCTATGTCAGCAGAAATGAGCTTTTTCCTCCTCGTTCACCCCGTCCCTTTTCTTTTCTTCCTCTGCTATTCACTCAACTGTTTCTGCATTTTTTTTTAAAGTCTTAATCACTCAGTCTTTGTACATTAACACATCCGCAGCTTAACCTTGAGAGCTAGCCTGCTGTCGCCAAGCACTGAGAGCAGCGGGACAAACAAAAGTTTGGATTGTCGAACGCATGCATGTGTTCGCTTTGGAACAGGGTCGCTGTAAGTCCTTTGGAAAACAAAGTTATTCCACACAAAACTTTGGCGCAACAGTGCAGGGATGGTCTTACGTAACGTGTCGCCGGCGCAGACTTCTGTGCAGCGTTCCGGCAGTTTCTCCCATTCTTGCTTATTGTGCCAGATGGAGGGGGAGGTTCGCCTCAGGGCAGGTGAGCTAAAGGGGAGATGGAGGTGGGGTAAGAGGAGTGGGAGGACTCGGGTGACCAGTTTTACCTGGGACTGACTCGAGCCCGTCCGGACATGCAAGAAAGAGATCAGCCCGAGGGGTAGAAAGAAAAAGACAAGAAAGAGAAGGACACAGAACGAGCATTTGGAAAAACAAACAAAAAATGTATTTTTCTTTTTTTCCCCCCTCTTCTTGAGTCCGTTTTGTTTGGCCTCGTTCTTTTTTCCCTCAAACTTGGGTTTATCATCGCCATCTCCATCATTCTGTCAGTTCATTTTCTGACGTGTTTCTCCACAATACCTCTCCTTTCTGACGAGTTTTTTTGTTTTGTTGGAATTCCAGGAAGACAATCTTGTTCCTGTTAGTGTCAGCCTACGAGAAACTGTAAACCTCCCCCACACCAAGTGACGTTGTATAAGAAAGCATGATAACCTAAACATGTTTAAAGCAGTTATGTAAAAACAGCAGTGCGTTTGATACAGGTAATCCCCGACTTACGAGCGCATCGACATACGAGGTACTGGACTTACGAGCTCACTAACGAACAGTAAATTTGTAAAGAACATACAGAAAATACAGCACTTTTATGTGTTTTTAGATGAAAGTGTGTTAGCTAACCATTTGGAAACAAGTTTCTGAGCATGTTTATGAACTAGTATGAACGTTTGTGATGAAAAACGAGTGTTCGTAGTAGCGCTAGCATAAATTTTCCGACTTACAACCGAAAATCCGGACTTACGAGCAACACGTGTTTCGGGTTCCGACATACGAGATTTCGTGTTACGAGATAGTCGTAGGAACGGAACTCGCTCGTAAGTCGGGGACCACCTATATTGTTGTAATTTTTCATTATTTTCAAACAATTACGTCTTGGACGAGAGTGGCTTGAAATGACAACTCAATTCTGATAAATAAAACTTATTGGCCTCTTCTTTAAAACAAACAAAAAAGCACTCATCAACTATATTCAATAACTGGTTTATTGTGCTGTCAAGTACAACACAATACAGTAGTAGACCACTACTGGTAATGTAACAATTAAGAAATGTTGACTTTGTCGTTTGCTTTACTGTTTTTATTTGAACAGTTAGCAAGCTAGCCTGTGCGGTAGCTAGCCTATAGGTGAATAAAATCTGCTTCTTGTAAGAATTTTTATTATAATAAGTTATAACCTTCCCCCCACCTATCTGGCAAGGTTTAATTAATTAGTAAGCCACAGTACGATGTTAAAATTATGAAGAAAAAAAACGACAACATCAAAAAATGTGGGTGGAAAAAGGTGAAACACCCACACCTGCCTCCGCCCTCATCACCCCACCCTGGGCCCCTGAGCAAGGCTCTTAACCCCCACCATCTGCTCCTTAAACAGGTCTCTCTTGAAAATGAGTTCTCGTGGCTCAATGAGACTACCTGGATAAATAAAGGGTAAATGAAAAATGAAAATGCATAAATATTCAACCTTGTTACTTTTAGTACCTTACAGGCATTTTTTTGTTACATTAAAATAATTGAGATCTGCTATAAACAGCAAAGTTTCATGTCTAATAGATAAATACGATGTTTTAAAATTTTATTCATAAAAATGTTAAATAGTTACAAGAAGCTGATTGTGTTTTCTAGTCACTTTGGTATTCTCTTCATGCAGCTCATCGTGAACCTATCGGCTTTTTTTAACATGACGCTGATGCCTTGTGGCGAGTATTCTGACGGGCTGCAAGAAATAGACGTGTAAAAAAATTTACGAGTTCATTAACACACGCTGTACAAATACAAAACTACAGTGTTTTTTTCACTGAAACCAGTTGTTTCACTTTATTTTTCTGTTTGATCTTGCACTCTGTGTTTTCTCGCTGTATAGCAGGTTGTGCATTCACAACTGGTCAGTCACAGTTTAACAAAATGCAGTCAGAATTTATGGTAATTACAGGAGTGGCCACAGAAACTCTGAATGATGCTCCTGTAGTTTCTGCTTGTATTACTTTCCCCTTTCCTTCCTCATTCCTATACTTAAGCAACTTTAATGAAACCAGAAAGGGACTAGGGGATAATAATTGTTGGAAGAATGGAAAAATATAGCCACATTAGCCAGATGTAAACATTTATCTTAAAGGTTTTCATAAAAGGCTAAAACAGGGCTAAACAACTGGAGGCTCGTGGGCCAGAAGTGGCCCACGTGTGATTTAAATCCGGCCCCCTTCATAAAAAAATTAAAAAAATAAAAAACGTTTTTTTTTTTAGTTTTTTTTTTTATGTAAACAAATTTGAAAGGTAGCAGATCATTGTGAACTTTGGTTGACGATTTTAATCGCTAGATGTGTGGCCCCCCGAGCTGTTGCCGTTCAGAAACTGCATCCCCCTGAGCAATTTTGTTGAATAGACCTGCTAAAACTGAAACATTCTTAAATTCCTATTTGTTTTTTAAATATTTCTCATTAGCTGTATAGTTTCTGCAATGTCTTGGCACTGATCATTCCAGTGTTTCCTCTACTATTATCCACAGGATAAGTTGCTTCGACCTAGCGTTAACTACATAATGCTCCACTACGCCCCGAGTCAACAACCACTAACATTGGTAATGTAGCCCTCCGTTAGATAGATAAATAGATACATAGATAGATAGATTAAATGATTGATTAACTGACTGATTGTGACTAATCCCTTACTAAAAGCACCTTGATAGCAGTTTATCTGTTTTAACTGTGCTCTATAAATAAAGATGACTTGACTTGACTAATCCCAGGGGGAAAATTTGAGGTATCCAGTGGCATTTTCTAATTATACAGAAAAAAATACATATGATACAATAAAAAAGAAGCAGAATACACAGATCTCAAAAAAGACAAATATGTACATGCACAAGGTGGTGGGGAGTACTTCATTCATGATTAACCATATATATATATATATATATACATATATACATGTATTAAATATATACACACATGTAT
>JBBPBX010025233.1:3155-14872 GCA_038048925.1 Garcialebias charrua | reverse complement strand
CTGAAGGAATGTGCGGACCAGCTCTGTGAGGTGCTGGCTGACATCTTCACCACCTCACTTGCACTGGAGTCAGTTCCCACCTGCCTGAAGACCGCGACCATCATCCCAGTCCCAAAGAGCTCCACAGTGACTGGTCTGAATGACTATAGACCGGTGGCCCTCACCCCGATAGTCGCTAAATGTTTTGAGAAACTGGTCATGTCCCACATCAAGACAACCGTCAACATCAACGAGGACCCTCATCAATATGCATACCGTGAGAACCGATCAACAGAGGACGCCATCTCCTCCGTGGTCCACACTGCTCTCACCCACCTGGATCAGAAGGACTCATACGTGCGTCTGCTCTTTGTGGACTTCACATCTGCCTTCAACACCATGATCCCCCAAACTCTGATAGACAAACTATCCACACTTGGACTAAGCCCCTCTATTTGTAACTGGGTCTTAGACTTCTTAACAGACAGACCACAGTCCGTGAAGATCCACAACTTCTCCTCCTCCACCATCACCCTCAGCACTGGCTCTCCTCAGGGATGTGTGCTGAGCCCTCTTCTGTTCACTCTGCTCACATATGATTGTACAGCCACACATCCAGGCTGTCATATTGTTAAGTTTGCAGATGATACAGCTGTGGTGGGATGCATCACAGATAATGATGAATCCAGCTACAGACAGGAGGTGGAACATCTGGAGAGCTGGTGCAAAGAGAACAACCTTCACATGAATGTGAAGAAGACGAAGGAGATGATTGTGGACTTCAGAAGGAACAAACACACCCACACCCCACTGTATATAGGTGGATCTGCGGTGGAGGTGGTCTCCAGCTACAAATACCTGGGTGTACACTTGAATGATAACCTCAGCTGGACCAACAACACCACCAGCCTGATCAAGAAAGGTCATCAGAGACTCTACTTCCTCAGACGGCTGAGACGAGCCGGTCTGAGAAGCCCAGTCCTCACCTCGTTCTACAGGTGTGCAGTGGAGAGCGTCCTGTGCTCCAGCATCAACGTGTGGCATGGAGGCTGCACAGTTGCAGAGAGAAAAGCTCTGCAGAGAGTGGTGAAGGCTGCACAGAAGTCTGTGGGAGTCAGTCTCCCCACCATCACAGACATTTACACCTCCAGATGCAGAAAAAGAGCCACCTGCATCATGAAAGACCTCACTCACCCAGCACACTCACTCTTTGCACCACTCCCCTCGGGACGGAGGTTGAGGAGCATCAAATGTAGAACCACTAGACTGAGAAACAGCTTCTACCCTGAGGCTGTCAGACTCATGAATAAATAAATAATAAGAATAAACACTGCAAAATGTCACATCATACTGATACTGTACTGATCTGTTTCTTGTTGCTGCGTTCATCTGTGACCATCTGCTCATGTTCGTGCTGCTGTTTATAATGATGTTTTTCTACTACATTAGGGCTTAGTGTATTACTAGCTGATGTGATGTCTCTCTTAGTTAATCCTAGATGTTATTATTGTATTTCTCTTGCATTTGTTGTTGGATGTAACTGGGACCCTGTGTACATAATCTCGTTTTCAACACATGTACTACATGCGGTGCAAATGACAATAAATTCTCTCTCTGACTCTCTCTCTCTGACTCTCTAAGGCTAGGTAAATCCAGAGTAAACACTGCATTCTTCCAATGATAGTTCTTATTACTTCACATTATTAGCAGTCAACATTTAACTGCTGCCCGTCCATGTTCACATTTGTGTCAGTATGAAACTAAAACTTGCAGCCTTGCATTAAGTCATCCGTCACTTGTTCCTCCCTCAGGTGAATGGCAGTTGCTAAAGCATTTCTCTCGTTGAAAGCCTTACTCAATCTTGGCATAATGAACAACCTCAGTGTTTTTACTGTCTAACTGCTCTATACATATAGAGGCAAAAGGGACTGTGATGAAAGGATGTCACTACTATATGAACATCTTTTTTATTTATTTATATATATATATATATATATATATATATATCTTTTACAAATGTTCAAATACAAGTTTTAGAGTCCACAGTTCATGTCTTTTTGCTTCCTTTGATCTACCGGTATTTGCTTTAGGAATTTTTCATGAATGCTTTCTAACAATCGATAACTTTGTTTTTCAGTCTGTTACTCTGTACCGTAAATTACCTCACAAACCCCACTAGTACAACACGTGAGGTTTCCATGTCCATAAGCAGGAAGTAATGGTCTCTCAAATCAGTGTCAAGCACATGTTTAGATTTAATTAGTGGCTTTAGAACAGGGTTCTCTGTGCGAGTGCATCCACTTAAAGACTCCTCATTGGATTTTCATGTTCACAATGGAAAGACTAAAGCGTCAATTCTAGTAATCCTATATCTGCACTCGGTGGCCTGTCCCTCGAGGGCAATGCAGTGCCGTGCTCTGCTGTTTTTCATTCATTTTGTCATAAAACATATTTGCTGCATTTAAATGTGTGCCGTGTATGAGAGTGAGAGTGTGTGTTTGCTCACACAGGGTTTGGATTGATTGAGCAGTGAATTGCTTGTCCCTTGGGTGTTTTTTGAGCGGCTTGTTGTTTCTGATTTGTGGCTTCACAATGGGCCTGTGTGTACCGGGGTGGGATTTATACGTGTGTGGGTGGGAAGTGTATGAATTTAAGAATGTATGTGCGTGTATGCATGAGTAAGGAAACCTTGGAAAGAGATATAGCATACTCTTGCGTTGCCAAGCTCTAAAGGAAAAAAGCATTTCATCTTCTAGCTCTGCTTTGGGTAATTCCAGTTTTGGGATGATGAACGAGTATCAGAAAGCCTGTTTAAGATGATGCCACAGATTCAGTTGTGTTTATACCGCTACGTAAAAGTATTACCTCACCATGATTTGCAGACAGATTGTAATTTTTATATAGGTCATTGGTTTTGTTGTAAAGGCATTACTTTCCTTTTAAATTATTATTTAAAGCTTTTGACACTGTGGATCATAACATCCTGTGTCATAAGCTCTCAGAAATCGGTTTCTCTGATCACACCATCGGTTGGTTTTCTAACTATCTTTCCAATCGGAGGCAATGTGTTCAACATAACGGTGCTTCTTCCAGCTATTTAACAGTTAAAAATGGTGTACCACAAGGCTCAGTTTTAGGACCAACTCTCTTTACAATCTACATAGCTAATGTAGGTCACTGCATCCCTGATGCATCCTTACATTTCTATGCTGATGATACAGTTGTTTATTGCCGAGCTAAAACAGTAGCTAAGGCTTTCCAGTTACTGCAATCCGCTTTTGACATCATCCAGTCAGATCTGTTCCGTCTCAAACTTGTCCTAAATGCTGATAAAACAAAAGGGATGTTTTTTTCAAATAGGAAGGCGGTTCCAGCAGATCCTCCTCTGATTTTTTCTTCAAATGGTGTCCCTATTGAGTTTGTTGATTCCTATAAATATCTGGGTATCCTGATCGATTCACATCTCTCTTTTAAACTCCACGTGGAAAACCTAGTGAAGAAATTGAAAGTTAAACTGGGTTTCTTTTTCAGAAACAGATCCTGTCTAACACTGAATGTTAGGAAACGCCTTGTATCCGTGACTTTCCTTCCCTCCATTGATTACGGTGACATTCTCTACATGAATGCTCCTACAAGCACCCTGCGGATGTTGGATGTGGTCTATCATGGTGCACTAAGATTCATAACTGGTTGTGATTATCGTACCCACCACTGCACCCTGTATTCACTGGTTAATTGGACATCATTAACCTCACGCAGACTCTTCCACTGGTACATTTTCATCTTTAAATCACTTCTTGGTCTGCTGCCCTCATACATCTCCTCCTACATGTCTTTGCGTGAGTGCAGCTACAGCGTGCGCTCTCAGGACATGATTACCTGCAGTGTTCCGTCAGTGAGGACTGAACTTGGAAAAAGGGCCTTCTCCTACTCTGCTCCTGCTTCATGGAATATCTTACAAAAAGATCTGAAGCTCTCGACCTTGACTTCTCTAAATGGTTTTCAGAATCTGTTGGAATCCTGGCAAAAACCAATGCAGATTTGTTCCTGTCTTTGATTTTATACGTCTACCTTATAATGTTTTGCTAGTTTTTTGATACTTTGTTAAAAAAAAAAAAAATAGAAAAAAATATATATATATATTTTGTTTTTTTCTCTCTTTTTGTTTTCTATTGTTTATTGTTTGTTTGTTTATTGTTTAATGAAATTCTATCACTGCTGTTCATTGTTCTTTAGTTTTAGCAGGTCGCTTTCGTAAATGAGCCCATGAGGTTCAAAAGATTTACCTGACTAAATAAAGGTTGAATGAATGAATGAATTATATATTATAACAAGATTATTATAGCAAACAGATGGAGAGAAATAAAAGTAATATTAAAGGTATCTGGAATATTTTAAATAGTGTCATTAGAAAAACATCCTGGCATACTACCTTTCCTCAACACTTTACAAACAATGATAAACACTTTAATAATATAGAAGAGATAGTTCATCATTTCAATAAATATTTTGTTAGTGTGGGGCCTAAATTGGCTGATGAAATTCCGCAAGCCACAGTAAATGAAACACTAAATGACAATTTAATTAGTAGAAATCCAGATTCCATGTTTATCTCAGCAGTGGAAGGTAAAGAAATTATAGACATAGTTAATAAATGTAAAAATAAAAGGTCAACTGACTGTGATGGCATTGATATAATAATAATAAAGAAGGTGATTGAGGAAATTATTCAGCCACTAACATATATTTGTAATCTGTCAATTCAAACAGGTATATTTCCACAAAAAATGAAAATTGCAAAAGTCATCCCAATATATAAATCTGGAAATAGACATCATTTCACAAATTACAGACCTGTATCATTACTTCCACAGTTCTCCAAAATTTTGGAAAAGATATTCGTTACTAGATTGGATAGATTTGTTAATAAATACAAACTACTCTCAGAGAATCAGTATGGATTTAGGTCACAGAGATCTACAGCGATGGCAGTTATTCAATTAATAGAAGAAGTGACCAATGCACTAGACAAAAAGAAACCAGCTGTTGGGATATTTATCGACCTAAAAAAAGCATTTGACACAATTGATCATGAAATACTAATTAAGAAACTAGAGTGCTATGGTTTGAGAGGAGTAGTTTTGCACTGGTTGAAAAATTATCTTAGTAACAGGCAACAATTTGTGCAAATAGGTGATTTCCAGTCCTCGTGCTTGGACATTGTTTGTGGTGTCCCACAGGGTTCAGTATTGGGGCCAAAGTTGTTTAATTTATACATAAATGACATATGTAAGGTCTCTAAATTGTTTACTTTTGTTTTATTTGCAGATGACACAAATATTTTTTGTACAGGTGAAAATTTACGGCAGCTTTTGATAGAAATTAATTTAGAGTTATGTAAATTGAAAAAGTGGTTTGATATTAATAAATTATCTCTAAATTTAGATAAAACCAAGTTTATGTTATTCGGGAATTGTAACGGGCATAGTGAGTCACAAATAAAAATTGATAATGTGATATTGGAGAAAGTGACGGAAATTCGGTTTTTGGGAGTATTGATTCATAATAAGATCTGTTGGAAACCTCATATTAAGTATGTTCAATCTAAAATAGCAAGAAGTGTAGCTGTTCTCTCTAATGCTAGAAAATTTTTAAATTATTCTGCTCTTCATATTATTTACTGCTCACTTATTTTGCCATATCTAAATTACTGTGTGGAAGTTTGGGGCAACACTTACAAAACCTCGCTCCAACCATTATGCACATTACAGAAAAGAGCCATTCGATTAGTTCATAAGGTTGATTTTTATTGTCATACTAACAATTTATTTATTGATTCTAATTTTATTAAATTCCAAGATTTGATAGAGTTTCAAACTGCACAATTTATGTATAAAGTTAGAAACAAACTATTACCAGAAAATATACAAAATTTATTTACTGACAAAGTCGGGAGATATAACTATAGAGAAAACCTGAATTTCAGAACTTTGAAGGTGAGAACAACAATGAAAAGAATGTGCATTTCGGTCATTGGAGTGAGGATTTGGAATAAACTCACCAAAGAGTTGAAGCAAAGTCCAAGCATGAGGTATTTTAAGAAAAGACTAAAAATGATTATTATTCAAAAGTATAAGGATGATCAAGGGTGAGAAATTGGATGGTAATGATAGAACTGAGGATGATTTGGACAATTGGGTGCTGATCTGTGTATATGTGTGTAAATATATGTGGATGTGTAAATAAGGAAATGTTATCTATGTATTTATGCAGGTAGATGTGTATGTATATCTACGTGAGTAGGTATATGTAGATACTTTCATCTAGTCCAGAAAATACTTTTTTTTTTTTTTTAATTATTAAAATTAATATTACTTCTTTTTTTTCTGGAAGGGATACAGGCAACAGGAAGACTATTTATCCTATGAATTATTGAATGGATAAGGGGTATGATAATATAAGTTAAACTTCATCATACTCCTTTTCAGACTCACAGTCACCATTAGAGGAAAGGAAAAGAAACAAATGTATATTAGCAGGTCGCTTTCGTAAATGAGCCCATGAGGTTCAAAAGATTTACCTGACTAAATAAAGGTTGAATGAATATTAGCATATAAAAATTGGGTATGTTTATTTGATATTAAGATTGTATCAATACTTGGAAACATGAAAGTATTCAGTATTATGTTTTGTGGTGAAATGTCTGTCTGAAATAAAATTTATCATCATCATCATCATCATCATCATCATCGTCATCAAATTGAGTGAACCTCTTATGAAAATGGAACAATTGGCATGAAAATGGAAGCTTATTCTTGTTATTAAACATCTCGCAGTTCTCCTTTTCTTTCAGCTTGACCAACCCAGTGTGACCAGGACATCCTGGTCAGTGGAGGGCCGAGGTGGATCTGAAATGAAAGCTGGGATTGTTGCAGGGTAGGACCGGTTCCTCCATAGCACCTGGCCATCTGGACATTACATCCCCTGAGCCGTAATGGATGCCCTTTTCCTCCCTCTATCTACTGGCTGAAGACCCATAATGAACACCCCCGCTGGCCCTTTAGAGGAGCCCCTCGGGGACTTGAGTTTGGAAGGTTTGCAACTGGATAAAGGGCTTCATTTAAAGCCCCATTCACAATGAGAACGGAGTTGACTCTGAGGAGCTGTGAACAGCAATGAATGGGGTCAGCAAGGGTTATGGTGAGATTCACACGGCTCTGGCCACCGGCAGTAGTTAAAACTTGATCGCCAATGACGACTCATACCACTACCTGCCTTCTGCTGCTCTGGCAACAGGTGTAAAGAAGAGGGGCTTCTGGCACAGGTGTGTAAGCCTGATTCAGGTTACCTGCACAGCCATGCAGCTATGTTTAATTCAAACCTGAGCAAACATTATTAAGTTTAGGGGCCGATGCATTCAGCTGAACAAGAATAAGGAAATTAGCCATGCTATGTTACGACCCCCCACCCCACACCACCCTTTTTTTTTAGAGCAACAGGAAGTCAAGAACACCTGGAAAGGCTAAAGGCAAGTGTGTGTATGTGTAGCTAAACCTTTGGCGTTACAATGCAACACACACTTACACATAAACTCTATTTGCATCTGAGCACATGCGTTTAGAGTACCTGAAAGGTGAGAGTCTGGTTATAATTCATAAAGAGAGGTGAAATAAAGTGCACGGACAAAGATTTATGGTTAAGGTAATGTGAAGTGTCTGTACATTACAAATGATTTTTTACAAACTGGGAGAGCTACAGTAAGTTTGTTTTTCATCACACGGGGTGTTTCTCTTTTAGAATATGACTTTAAAGTAACAAAATGAAAATTCTGTTTCTGATGTTTAAACTGTTGAGTTTCACTTTGAACATCATAGAATTGGACTCTATTTCACACCCCACATTCCTCCAGTGGTAAAACAGATGAGACAAGATTTGACATGACAGACAGCGAGGCTAAAAGCGAGGCTCGTCCTTGAACAGATGAACTTTTGTCTCTTTTGTTTCTCCAAATAAAGTACCTCCAATGGGAGAGTTTTCTTTCAAATCTTTTAGTGTTAATAATGATAAGTAGCTCTTTGTCCACTGCAGGCCTCTTCATTTAGTCACTGCCTTTTTTCAGCTTTTTTTTCCCAAAAGAAAGTGCACCGCTCTTAGACACAAAGGCAACCTAATGGAAGACGTTATTTGAGTTTCAGGGACTTCTTTCTGTTTCAGTCACCTTTAGTTCAACTAGTCTAACAAGTAATTGCACATGTGTGAAGGACTAATAAGACGATATGATGTACTGACACACACATGCTCAGTAACATTTATTTTTCTAGTGACAGTGACAAGTTGTAGAGCTGAATTCCCAAAACAGGTGAGTTGAGGATTAGAATTATGGATGCACAATATTGGATTTTTGGCCAATATCTGATATGCCGATATGTTAAAACTTATTTGGCCGATAACCGATGCCGATATTTTATATACTTTCCTTTGTCAGAACATAACCCTCTTATTTAGGCTTATTTGCTACAAAAAATTGTACAACAGCTGTAAGAGCTGGTGACATATATTCAGTAACAGCCATCTCTGGGCCGATATGGTGTAGAGGCAGGGCAGCCGGCTCAGGACCAGATGGTCTTGGGTTCGATTCCCGTCACGGCATACCTCGTTGTGTCCCTGGGCAAGACACTTAACCCCGAGTTGCTCCCGGTAGGACAAGCAGCGCCTTGCAAGGCAGTCTACCGCTACCGGTGTATGAATGTGTGTATGGTTGGTACTGTGAAGCACTTTGGGGTCCCTCAAAAGGGGGCTGGAAAGCACTATATAAGTAAGCTCCATTTACCATATGATCTTCATAGCACTTTAATTTATATTAAATGAAAAGTGTTAAATGTTATTTATTAGCATTAGTCACCTGCAATGCTGTCTCAATTGTGGAGGCTTTTTCCAGGTTCCTATCTGCAGTGTGGGATCCTTTGCACTCCTGTGCATGATGAACAGCCTTCTTAAGTTCAAAGTTTTTGTCTATGCATTGTGCTGTAAGACTTACTGGTAATCATGCTAACGGAGCTAACACAATGTTCAAATGTCCATGGTAAACTCACCCAAGACATGCTATCAGATATTAGCTTCTCAATGATGTCGGAAATGATGGATTGTAACTCAAGTAACGTTAAGCTGGAAAAATATCTCTGACTCTGGACAATGTAGCGAGGCTCAGCATAATCCATAAATCTTTGGAATTCGACATCCTTACCATCCATCCATTCCTTTATCTTTTACCCGCTTTTTCCATTTTGGGTCACAGGGGTTGCCAGTGTCCATTTCCAGCAGTCACTGTGCGAGGGGCAGGGTACACCCTGGATAGGTCGCAAGTCCATCAAGGGGCCACACATCCTCACCAACGAAAAAAAACAACAACTTCCACACCACTGACATTTTGAATTTTCCTCTCCGCCATGAGATCAAGTAGGCGTGCGTGACATCATCACATTGCTCTACAATGTCATCACGTTGTGCTGCTGCAGGCAAAAACAAGGCCTTTTATATTGGTGAGTTTGATATTGAACTTTAACGCTAATATTGGCCGATATCGATATCATGCTGATAATATTGTGCATCCCTAATTATAATGTTAATTAAATCATGAATAGAATATTAGGAAGTAGTACTTCAGTCTCTGATCAGAAACACTGAAATTATTCAACAGACTTTCTGAACTCTATTTATATTTATGTTTCTCAACCTCTGTACAGTAATGGGTTCTAGTTCTGAGGTCTGGAAAATCATCCCAATCCATAAAACTCCTTCCACGATGTTACATACCAGAGGTGTTGACTTTCCAGTGGCACAATTGTTGTTTGTAATTTTCTTGTAATGAACCCATAAATTACAATTTTATCCATTGTATTTATTTATTTATAAAATTTGTTCATTAAAAAAAAAACACAATACAAAAAAATCCCATAAACGATAACGTACAAAATATAAACAAATGAAAGGTAGCAGGAAGAAGAAAAAAATCTTATTTTATCTGCCCCTTTTTTCAAACAATCAGTTCAAACAATAATAATCTTCCAAAATCCATTGTATTTAAGACATATTTTAATACTTTTCTCTTTTCCCAAAATTTCCCAACATCAGCTTTGCATTACTCTTAAAATTATGCTCTAGATTTGATCAACACCTTCCAGATCAAGGGTACATGGAAAGGTTTTGAGATTTAGAATTTGTTTTGTGGGTATACAAAACTTTACAATTCAAATAATTTTTCTTGAGTTAAAAACTTCAGTCTAGATATTTTTGGAACAAATGTGCTAATTTCACTTAAAAAAATTACTTTAAACATTTCCGAGCTTTAACATGAAGAGCTCTAGGTTCGTAACACTTAAGATCATTTTTTAGTTATCTGGCTCATGTACTGGAATATAAAACAGACAAACTTACATGAAATGGACCAGAATGCTTAAAAAATATTATATGTACGATGACTGCATTGATTTAAATCTGTTCAATTCAATCAAAGGTCGCAGGAATCTGTGAATGAGACTATTTTAGTAAAATTAGGTCTCTTATCCTTTTGCTAGCCGAAATAAGTTAATCAGCTACAATTATGGACATGTACTTTTCAGAAATATCAATGTGAAGGTATGAGGTTCGCAGTGCTGGGCAGCGCTAATCCAAAAATTAGTTCCGCTATTTCTAAAGCACTTATTAATTTATTTAGGTCCGCAATTTCAAAAGCGCTTATGTATTAGCAATGCTAGCGGAAGCTAAATGCTAACACACTAATGTGCAAATGGCAAACTACTTTTTAAAATCCAGCAGATTTGACCATTTCGTGAAACAGTTAAGCTCAGAAAAACCTTGTGCTATAAAGTCAGCTAAGAAATATATTTTTTCTCAGCAAAGAAATAATTGTTTTTACCGTGTTTTGTTGTAAAGTCCTACGCTTCTGTGGCCGTCGCGGCCGCCATTTTGAACAGGGCAAATGGCGAACTACTTTTTTAAATCCAGCAGATTTGACCATTTCGTGAACCGGTTAAGCTCAGAAAAACCTTGTGCTATAAAGTCAGCTAAGAAATATATTTTTTCTCAGCAAAGAAATAATTGTTTTTACCGTGTTTTGTTGTAAAGTCCTTTGCTTCTGTGGCCGTCGCCATTTTGAAGAGGGCAAATGAGGCGCTGACGCGTCGCGTAGGCCGCTGAGAAACATCCATAAGTTCACCCTCCATGTTAAAAACTCTTCGTCTGACTCTTCGAAAACAAGCAATAAGGCTGCAGAGTAACACACTGGCTGCTAACTGCTATAGAGAGAGCGCTCTCTCTAGCCAAGAGACTGAGGGGGACGCTTTTTTGTCACGGACCACATCCGGCGCTGACAGGATATGGTCTGTTAGCAGTCGTCCGGTTGATTTAAGAGCTCGTAAATAAGTTTTTTCGTTTTTACTGATAGATAATTAGTTATTAGCGGTACTGCATTTTAAATAAAAATAGCGCAAATCCGCTTATGAATTATAAAAGTTAGTCAATCCGCTGTAACGCTGACAAATTGTTTAGGTCCGCTATAAGCGGATTAGCGCTTTAGCGCTCCCTGGCGGTCTGGCGCCCACCTTTGGAGGTTCGTCACTGTCAGAGCAATGTCTGTTGAAAGTAAAGAGCTACCCCAAGATTCAAGAATCTCTAAATTCAAAGACTCTTTGATAAATCAGGTATGTTATTTTTCTCTTTTTATTTGTTGTCGAGATTAT
>JBBPBX010025232.1:5000-39053 GCA_038048925.1 Garcialebias charrua | reverse complement strand
GTGTCACACTCCGGCTGGAATAATTTGACACCTGTACTTTAATATACGGCCTCTCTGTCTTTTCTATCTGTAAGAGTCCCGCTCCAACACTAAGCTGTTCAAGGTGGACATTATCTAGTACTGGTTCAAACAACACAAGTGACTCTGTTGAGCTAATACTGTCTGGGACTCTACACTTAATGTAAGCCACCTGATTAGGATAGACTATTCCCCCTTTGAAACCTACTTTTACAGTAGCTGGCTCATGTATAGGATGTTCTTTAGCCTGGATGAAACTTACTAGGGTGCTTACAGTAGAAATGTCAGTCCCCATGGCTCTACCAATAAGCTCAATAAGTTTGTAGTTCCCCCCATTGTCTTTAATGAACTCGTGGATTACATTAAAGCCTACTATGGGTCTCTCAATATTAAGGCGGCTCACAAGGAAGGGTACACGTATCGATAGGCCTGGGTCATTGTTGCCTTCAAGGTTGACTACAACTTCCACCCATCCATCATAAGGTACTGAGTCCCCCGTGACTGCCTTCACATTAAGTTCATCATCCATCAGTTCACTTAAGGATCTAATCTGTTGTCCGGGTAAGTATCTATTTAGCCATGCCTGATCTATAAGACTTACCCCCGCCCCTGTGTCTAATACCACCGTTACCAGGTAACCTGCCATCATACATTTCAGAAGGGACTGGCGACCTACTAGGGGAGCTACTAGACCACGTGGTGTTTCTTTGTTAGTTCCTTGCGAACATGCACCTAACGTCTCTCTGTCAGTAGTGGTTTTGGACCTTTTCTTTGGGTGGGACTGCTGAGGTTTGCCGATCAGAGGTGGTCCCCCTGCTCTGATCGTCTCCCGTTTCCCGACGGCTTAGTTTTCTTCAGGCACCCTACAGCACGATGCCCTTCTTCTCCGCAGACAAAGCAGTGGTTACAGTTCGGGTTGACTTGAGAAGCGCAGTTCTGACAGCTCTTTCTTTCTCTTTGAGATCTTCTCTCTGGTTGGGGTCTTGAGCTCCTCTGCTCTGGTGCTGGAACATGAACTGTCCTTGCTTTCAGGTTTTCCATAGCTTGTGTCAGTGCTTCCACCTGGGCGCTGAGTCTTTGAAGTGTGAAGTCATTATTAATCTGATTTACTTTCACGTCGTCCATTGTTTGCTCTTTCAACTCACTGTTTGTTGTGTGTGCATGACTCACTTTGATGGTAGTACTACGGCCAAGTCGACGCTTCCGCTCGCTTTCCTCCGCCGTGGTCTTTATTACTTGGCGAAGCAGTGCCTCATCACTGACAGTGGGGTCACCCAGGAGGGTCTTGAGGTCTCTGCGAACACTGTCGTACTTCTCCCCTATGCCCTGGCAAATAGTGTTGAGAAAGACACACTGAATTGTGGATATATCGTACTTAACGACTGAGTCTGGTTGTCTGAGTGAGAACCGGATCTTTTGTTTCAGTCCAATCATTCTATATAAAAACTGCTGAGGCGTCTCATTTTCAAACTGCTTAGCACACATTAAATCTTGAAAGAGCTCTGTGCTGCTTTTCTCACCTAAATGAGACTGCAGGAAACTTTTAAGCTCAGAAACTGTGAGATCGTCTTTTATTGTTAACATATCTCTGAAGTTACCTGGTTTAATAAGACGTAGCACTCCTCTAATCACCTCATTTGGAGTGTGATTCTCCCTGAGACCCTCATCTATCTGTTTACAGATATTGTTGTACCCAATTTCTGATGTCGTGTCACTAATCATCCCACCATGCACTTTGAATTCTCTACGGGACAGCAGTGGTAAATCTTTCATGGCTATCATACTCTCACCAGTGTAACTTGGAACGTTCTCTGAATGAGGGACAGACCACTGGGGTGGGCACAGAGGTTGATGGGGTTGGAGGGTCGGGACAAGTGGGTCCCCTGTAGCTGGTGGAACTGATGCCCAGGTTACCTGCTGGTTGCGAGATTGGCTGGTGTGAGGTGGTGTTGGACTCAGTCCCTGTGGGTCTGCGCCGCCATCGCCGCCTTGTGGCTGAACACGGGGAATGGCCTGCTCACTTGTACTTGCTTCAGCTTCAAAAGACACTGTAGTTTGTCCACGATTCACCATAGTCCCATCTATGATACATTCTAGTCTTTTTAATAATGGCAAACCCTGGTCCTCCCGACCCAGGATTGTTGAACATGACAGGTAGGTAGTCAAATATTCAACACAACTTTCTTCATCGTCTTGAATCAACTTACTAGAGTCCAGTCCTTCAACGTCTCCAAGAGAAGTTGCGATGAGGTGGGCTTCACTACCTGTTAGCTGGTGTAACTTCTTCTTGATGCTCCAAAGAAGTTGTTTTCTCTCACCGGAAGACATCTTGCTGATCTCGGCCGCTTGAGTCCACAGTGCTGCACTCTGTAGGCGGGTACACCCTTTTCACTGGTTACCGGCCTCACCTCTGCACACTGGGTCACTCCTGGCACTGAGAACGTGTAGCACGAGAGGTCCTGGTGGTCGGTATCATTGGATCAGCTGTAGCCCATGGATGTGTGGCGTGCTGATCCCGGACGAGCCCCCACAATCTGTTACAGGTCCCAAGTGTCAGGACTGCTGCAACAGTGATGACACACCATCTGAAGAATAATAAAATTAGGAGTCAAAGATGACGACCATTGTTTTGCCGTTTAGCTCCAGAAAGCATGTGAAGTCCGTCCCCAAAACCAACCTGGAAGCAACGCACCCCGCCAAAACAAAGGTTCCGCTTCGTCATCACCACTCCTCAGAAAACACTATAAAAATGCAGGCATATTAACTTGCCGCACCGCAAACAAAATATAACATATATTTGAAAATAGGATCCCCCTGCACATGGAAATACTTTACATTCATAAGAAAACCAAATATTGTGGTGACATTTTCAGGTGCACCACATCAGTTTAAGAAATGACATGCACATTTCTACAAGCATCATTTTGAATTTGTTCTTATTAAGAATTCACCATGACAGAAATAAATCAGAGTCATTTAAATCAGTGCAAGACTCAGATGATCATCTGTGGCCCTGCTGAACAATGTCTAAAGTTCTCTAAAGGTGAGGGGTACTCTGTGTATGTGCACAACTTTAGTGTGATAATACTGTAATGTGACGTCATTAACAAAGTCTGTTTGTTTTTTGGTGGTGCATCTATGTCTCTCTGTTTGTGTGCTCAAAATATTTGTGGGTCACAGAAAGCAAGTTTTAAAAGAATCAGCTGGACTGACTTTGATCTCTACAGTACAGTATATCCAACACATGCACTGGACATATTAAGAAAAAGGCATTTTTATGAATTGCCCACCATGACCCATATTTCACCATCTGTGGTTGAAAAACTTCACACACCTTTTCATACAAGAGATGCATACAGGTCACAATCACACACACATCCCACACTGCGTTGGTATTAATAGAGCTCTAATGGGCGTCATATTTAATAGGACACGGAGGCCTCTTCCTCTGAAGGTTGCATGAAATCTTGTTTCCTCCCTCTTGTCTTTAAAGTGTCTTCAAAGGCACATGTTGGCCAGAACACTTGCAGTGGTGGAAGTGTGGGAAATATTCAACCCGTTTTTCCTGCCACTGATAACAAAAATGTCCTCACCTCTTTGTCAGACATTTAAAAGCCCTGGTGGTTGTGTTGAAACTCATGAGTGCAGTTTAATTTGCACTTCTGTTCTGACAAGAAATAGTGAAGTAGATGAAAATGGCCACAAAAGACATTAGCACCTTCACTCTTACTCTTTCTGTGTGAGTCACCCTTTAAAATCTTGTCTATGTGCCTTGAACTCATTATTTTGTAACAAAATGGAACAACCAGGTCTAACTGTCAGAAAATTACCGGTACTTGCTTCTTAAAGTTGAACAAATGACCTTTTTCTTGGCCTTCAAAATTAGGATGTTCAGAGTCTTGTGAGACAGGACACACAGATGCAGATCAGTCAATCACTGATCACCAGAGGACTTGTTTCCCCCGCAAATAGGAGTTCATGAAACTGAAGACGCTGTCTATTTCCTGTTGTGACGGGAGCTGTTCTATTCCACCTGAGAATCGGCACCTGCTCAAAACATTTTAAATGGAAACTTTTGGACATACAGCTAACCAGAGACAGGTAGTGACCAGCCTTTCCAGTGAACTGCAGTGCCTTCAATGATGTCCAGTGACTGGAGCTGTCATTAAATCTCATCAAGCAGTTAACTTACTCTCTCTCATCCCATTTATCATTAATGAGATGGGATATTGATGTCAATTTCAGCGATGCAGCAAATTAATCAAGTTTACTGGAATTATTTATTCATATCATTCTTAACTCATTCCACAATTTGTATATAGTGCACCTAATCTGTAAACAACCTCCTTTATAGTATGGTTATCTATCTTTCAGTTTCCTATGTTATGGAGTTTCTAACAGGCTAAAAGGACTCTAAGAGTGACCAACACAAACTGACCCAGGGTTAGCATTTTAATGTTGTATTTTTATGTGTTCCACTTGTTTCTTGCTATACTTTCATTTTTCTTTGTGTATATGAGTATTTGAAGGGAAAACACTGCTAAAGCATCAGCAGAGAAGAAGAGATACCATCACTTGCAGGATGATGAAACAGACAAGGGAAGATGACAGTGACTCTGTAATCCAGGTCAGAGAAACACAACACAGACAGCTTTTTGACATCTGACTCAGGTTCACAGTTGTTGAACTGTTTCTTGCCTGCAGGCTGACACTTAATATGGGTCTAGAGCCGGGAGCAAAGTGTGCAAAGTTTACCTTTTGTTCTCTGCATGTTAGAGAGAAAGTTCGATTTCAGATCTACATGTATAGAACAATGAACAGTCTTTGCTGTTCCACCATATTTTTGAGCATTGCATTGCAAAACGAACCCAAAGTTTAGTGATATCTGCAAACAAACAAAACTATTCATCCATCCATTATCTACCACTTATTCCAAACAGTCAGGTCCCAGGGGTAGCAGCTTGAGCAGGGAGGCCCAGACATCTCTTTCCACAGTTCCCTCTTCCAGTTTGTCTGGGAGGACCCCAAGGCCAACCGAGAGACATATAGTTTCTACAGTGTGTCCTAGGTTTTCCCTGGGATCTTCTCCCAGTCGGACATGCCTGAAGACCTCCCTGGGAGGTACCCAGGAAGCATCCTTACCAGATGCCCGAACCATCTCAACTGGCTCCTTTCGCTGTGGAGGAGCAGAGGTTCCTCTCCCAGATAACTGAACTGAACTTCTCAACCTCATTCAATCTCTCAAAGAGATGGAATCCTGAGGCCACCATACCAGACTCCTTCCGCCCCCTGGTTGCACCAAGAAATTCTATTCATAAAAGTTATGAACCAAATCTGTGACAACGGGAAGCCCTGGCGGAGTCCAATTCCCATCCTGAAGGGGTCCAACTTAGTACTGGCAATGCAAACCAAACTCTTGCACCACTTGTATAGAGACTGAACAGCCTGTAGCAACAAGAGCCCAATCCCATACTCACAGAGCACCCCCACAATGTACAGTACCTGGAAAAAAACTGTTGAAAACCTCCTCCCAGTCCACAAAACACTGGTAAACTGGATGTGCAAACTCCCATGACCCCTCGAGGACCCTAGTGAGGGTAAAGAGCTGATCCAGTGTTCCACGGCCAGGATGGAACCCGCATAGTTTCTCCTGGATCTGAGGTTCGATAACGATCTGACTCACAGAATAGACTTTACCAGGGAGGCTAAGGAGAGTTACTGTATGTCCCTATGATTGGAGCACACCCTCCAGTCTCACTTTTTGAAGAGGGGAACCACCACCCCAGTCTGTCAATCCAGTGGCATTGCCCCAGATGTCCACGTGATGTTGTAAAGGTGTGTCAACTAAGACACCCCAAGAACATCCAGGGACTTAAGGAAATCAGGGTGAATCTCATCCACCCACGGAGCCCTGCCACTGTAGAGCTTTTCACCTACCTCAGCGACCTCGGCCACAGTTATGGACAGACCAACCCCAAAGTCCCCTAACTCAGCTTCCTCCATGGAAGATGGGATTGTGGGAAGGTGGAATTGAGAAGGTCCGAGAAGTATTCCTTCCAGCTTTCGACAACATCATTGGTTGAGGTCAACAGCACCCCCACCTTCAATGAACACAGCATTAGTAAAGAGCTGCTTTCCCCTCCTCAGCAGCCTGATGGTTTGCCAAAATCTCCTCTGAGCCGACCGACTGTCTTTATCTAAGGCCTCATCAAACTCCTCTCACATCTGAGCTTTTGCTTCAGCAACAGCCAAGGCTACGGACCTCTTGGCCCTCCGGTATTCCTCAGCTGCCTCTTGAGTCCCACCAGCCACTACGAGAAGCACCGACAACATTGCGTCCACAACTCAAGGCAGCTACTTCAACAATTGAGTCACGGAACATGGCCCTCTCGTAATTTCCCCAGCCTCAGCTGGGATGTGGTTAAAGCTCTCGTGGAGGTGTGAGTTAAGATCTTTCTGATGGGTTCTTCTGCCAGGCGTTCCCAGAAAACCCTCACTACACATTTGGGTCTATTGGGTCTGGGTCTATCTTCCCCCACCATCAGACCCAACTCAGTACTGTACCAAGTGGTGATCAGTTAACAGCTCAGCTCCTCTCTTCGCCTGAGTGTCCAAAACAAACGGCCGCAAATCAGATGACACCACTACAAAGTCAATCATCGATCTACAACCTAGAGTGTCCTGGTGCCAAGTGCACTTATGGATACCCTTATATTCAAATATAGTTTTTGTGATGGATAAACTATGACTAGCACAGAAGTCCAACACCAGAACACCACTCAAGTTCAGATCAAAGAGGCCGTTACTTCCAATCACGCCCCTCCAGGTCATATTGTCATTACCCACATGGGCATTGAAGTCCCCCAGCAGAGTGAAGAAGTCCCCAGCTGGAGCACCTTCCAGCACCCCAACAAGGACTCCAAGAAGGCTGGATACTCTGAACTGCTGTTTGGCACATAAGCACAAACAATAGTCAGAGCCCGTACCCCACCTGAAAGCGCAGGGAAGCCACCCTCTCATCTACCGGGTACAACTCCAACACACAGGCACCAAGTCGGGGGATCTAAAAGTAGACCCACATCTACTCGACACTTCTCCCCATGGGCAACTCCTGAGAGGAATAAAGTCCAGCCCCTCTCAAGGAGATTGATTCCAGAGCCCACGTTGTGCATTGAGGTAAGCCTATCTATAGTCCATGTCCCAAGAGCCAGTTTTGGTAAGACAGGGTCAGAGGGCCAAGGCCCCCGGCTTCAGCCACTGCCCATGGCATCATGCACCTGACTTTTGTGGCCCCTCCTTGCAGGTTGTGGGTCCACAGGAAGGCAAACCCATGTTGCTCCTTCGGGCTGAGCCTGACCGGGCCCCATGTGTAGAGAACCGGTCACCAGGCGCTCGCCAACAAGTCCCTCCCCCATAGACCTGGCTCCTGGGTGGGGCCCCGGTAACCCACGTCTGAGCAAGGGACACCGAGCTCCTTGTTTTATTTTGTTCATAAAATCTTTTGAATCGCTTTTTGTCCGGCCTGTCAATCAATCAATCAATCAATCAATCTTTATTTATAGAGCCCTTTTCAGCAGCCAGAAGGTGCACAAAGTGCTGAACAATACAGAAATAAAACAAACAATCAAAAATAACAATAAAAAACAGCCAGTTAAAAATTAAAAACAATTAAGACCTAACAACAATTAAGACCTAACAAGAATGTCAAAGAACTACTGTACTAGGTATTAAAAGCCTGCCTGAATAAAAAGGTTTTAAGATTAGATTTAAAAGACTCCATATGAGTGATGGAGCGCAAGTCCAGAGGTAGCTTATTCCAGAGACTGGGTGCAACGACAGAAAAGGCCCGGTCACCCCAACGTTTGTAGTTGGACTTTGGGATGGACAGGAGAAATGTATTAGATGATCTCAGTGTTCTCCTATATTCACGGACAGTTACGAGATCAGTCAAATATAGTGGGGCAAGACCATTGAGAGCTTTAAAAGTGAATAATAAAATTTTGAATTTAATTCTAAAATCAATTGGAAGCCAATGGAGAGAAAATAAAACAGGGGTGTCACTTAGAATCAATCTGATTTGGGAGACTACCAGGATCAATTACAGCTGCGCCTGCCAGCATAGCTCCTAGGATCATTCAGGCGCACAAATACGTCCACCACGATAAGGTAGTGATTCAAGGAGGAGCAAAAATAACAAACAAACAAACAAACAAACAAACATTTTGATCCAAACAAAACTAAAACTAAAATATATAATCTTTCTGCTTTTGTTTTACTCTTCAGTTTCTCTCAACTTATTTTTATTGCAGTCTAGATGAACTACGTCCTTGTTTATCCGTGGTACATTTAGCTGAAGGTTAAGTTACAAATTCTGAAATGCACTTTTGATTATCTCTGACCTTATTTTTTGCCATTCTAGTTTGTCATATTCTGTGCACTTTGAAAAAGTACATGAAAGTGACTTGCTTTTGTTTATGGCACTTTGTTCTGTTCACTGCTCCATATCTATGGTGGATCTTGTTTTCAGCGCCAGTCAAATGGGCTATTTGAAACGAACGATGAGTAAATTAATTGCTTGAATTTATGGTGAAAACAAAGTAACTTTCAAGTACATTTAATTTTAATTTTACAGCACATGTCAAGTTTGACCGTTTTTCAATAATTAGTGTTCATATGATTTCCTGGAGACATGAAATGTGGTAGAGATGAGTCAGAGCATGAGGCCACAGATAAGTTGATGATGGGAAACTAAAGGAATGTCGCTACGGCTACCTTACTCAAGAACTAAATTAGGGTCAAGAGTTGGCCAAATATTCTAATTTTAGTGTTAAATCTCTCTGCAGGATAAAGTTGTCTAAATATATATTTTTTTATTATTTCCACAGAATATAACTTTCTGAAAAAGCTTTGAGATACTGTACATATGTATGAAGGTGTAACATCTTAAACCTGGAAATAGCCAAACATACCAAATATCCTGGGATCAAAAAAAGTTATTATCTTATCTTATGTTTTTCATTCAGTAAAGAGAAACACCAAGAAGAGTACAGTACAGTACTTTTATTTACAGCTCATAGTCAGAAATATAACACTTCCTTACCCATCAGGATTATTTCCATTTCAGGACCCAGATTCCATCTACAAACTTCTAATGTGTGGCTCAAATCTTTGGAAGTGGGGTTCTATGAGAACTTAAAAATAAATAATATCTGACCTGCTGTAGATGGCTTTTTGAACCAGATAATTTTTGAGAAATAGAGTTTAATTCTGACTCAACTAACATAACTAAAAGATATCAATGCCATCTTTAAACACCTTCAAGATAAAAAGTTTCACAACAGTGCATGCAAATTTGCAAGCTGATTAGCAGCAGCAGCTAGCTGTAGCAACTCCAGTGCAACCTGGGGCACCTACACCAGAACCACTGCAATATTTCAACCAGAATAACAATGTAGTGCAAAAACAAATATGTTATCACAGTATAAACATATTGATTTGTGTTTACATTAACTGCTATAAAGTTTTGGGGAGTTATTTTATTATATCTGACTAGCTTTAACTCTTCAATCTGGTTCAATCTGTTAATTTAACTTTACAGTAAGACTCATATTCAGATCTTTAGATTAAATTGTTTCCATTTCAGTTCATTTATACAGTATTCAGTGTGTAACTAAAGTGCTTGGCTTCTTAATCCAATTCAGATGGACGATTCCAATCTGAATGCTTTCAGTCTGCTGCTCTTCCTGTTCCTGGAAAGATGTTTCAGAGCTCTGAGTTCCTTATTTATCAAAAATGCTTTTATTCAAAGGCGACTTGCCGGTAAAGATTCGTGTTGAGTCTTCAACACAGCAAGAGAACTCACTGTATGAGACAGAGTGCCAAACCTGTACAGGGAGAGCAGATGCAGAAGTGCCAACAAAGTGTTGTGAAGCACGTTGGGCTTGTTAGAGGTGCTAAAAGACGAGCTGTTCTGAAGCAATAAGTTTGTAAGAGAATCTTGTTAGAGCTATCACCTCACAGAGACAGGGCCTCGTTGGGTGGAGTTTGTATGTTCTTTGTGCACATGAGGATTTTCCCTGGGTACTACAGTATCTGGTTTCCTTCACAAAAAAGCCACAAAAAGACGTGTTTGTCATCAGACCGGATTTATGGGAAGAACATGTCAGATTATCTGTACTTTTTTTCTTTCCTCCACAGATTCTTCAGATGCCGTTCTCGATGCTGACGCTGCACACCTACAGCTGATCCTATCTACCAAAGACGACTCATCCAAATGCCCAGCGAATTAACAAAATGTCCCAGAAACTTTGCGACACCAGTCAGAAAAGCTTTTGGAGGGAGGTTAAACCTGCATGAGCGTACAGCATGTTTGCTGGGCTCAAAAGACTTACTATGAAATACTTCATATACCGTATTTTTCGCCATATAAGTTGCACCTTTTTGAATAAATTTGCAAGTCCTGTGACTTATACACCAAAGCAACTAATGTGCATTTTCCCTCATATTTCACATGCTGATAGCAGCAGCTTCACACATGTAGTCCCCTTCAGGATGACTGTGCGTACATATTCATGCTGTACTGGTGCAAACTTGTGCAATGTCAATAAAGGTACTCTGACTCTGACTCTGATATTTATAACCAATTTTTGGCTGAGATCTGACGATTTTATTAATTCTGACATGGGAAATATTAAACACTACCATTTGCAGCCGCTAGAGGGCCCTCGAGCCTTGTGGCAAGCCAAGTTTAGTTTAGTTTATTTATTCATTCATTTTATAATAAAATACAAAACAATTAACATATACTGTATATATATAATAAGAAAAAAATATATATATAAAATGAAAGGCAGCAGATGAAGAAAAAATCTTATTATATCTGTCCCTTATTCTCTAATAAACAATTCAAACAACCAATTTCTTTACATACCAAAACAAAATGAACAACTCATTTAACTTCCTTTATCTCATACTATTACTCATTATAATCCATTCAGATATGTATATGTTTTTAACAATTTAATCTTAACCATTCTTTTAAATACAAACATTGATTTAGCTTCTTTAACATTTGTCTCCCTGGGCTGCCACCTTACCGTGGTGGAGGGGTTTGAGTGTCCCAATGATCCTAGGAGCTATGCTGTCAGGGGCTTCATGCCCCTAGTAGGGTCACCCAAGGCAGACAGGTCCTAGGTGAGGGACCAGACAAAGTGCAGCCCAAAGACCCCAATGATGAGTGAAATAAATGGATTCAATGTTCCCTCGCCCGGACGTGGGTCACCGGGGCCCCACTCTGGAGCCAGGCCCGGAGGTGGGGCACGTTGGCGAGCGCCTGGTGGCCGGGCTTTTACCCATGGAGCTCGGCCGGGCACAGCCCGAAGAGGAGACGTGGGTCCCCCTTCCCATGGGCTCACCACCTATGGGAGGGGCCAAAGGGGTCGGGTGCAATGTGGGATGGGTGGTGGCCGAGGGCGGGGACCCTGGCGGTCTGATCCTCGGCTACAGAAGCTGGCCATTGGGACATGGAATGTCACCTCTCTGGTGGGGAAGGAGCCTGAGCTAGTGTGTGAGGTTGAGAGGTTCCGGCTAGAAATAGTCGGACTCACCTCAACGCATGGCTCTGGCTCTGGAACCAGTTTCCTTGAGAGGGGTTGGACACTCTTCCACTCTGGAGTTGCCCCTGGTGAGAGGCGCCGAGCAGGAGTGGGCATACTGGTTGCCCCCCATCTTGGTGCCTGTACGTTGGGGTTCACCCCGGTGAACGAGAGGGTAGCCTCCCTTCGCCTACGTGTGGGGGGACGGGCTCTGACTGTTGTTTGTGCCTATGCACCAAACGGCAGCTCAGACTACCCACCCTTTTTGGAGTCCTTGGAGGGGGTATTGGAGAGTGCGCCTCCTGGGGACTCCCTTGTTCTACTGGGGGACTTCAACGCTCACGTGGGCAATGACAGTGAGACCTGGAGGGGTGTGGTTGGGAGGAACGGCCCCCCTGATCTGAACCAGAGTGGTGTTCTGTTGTTGGACTTCTGTGCTCGTCATGGATTGTCCATAACGAACACCATGTTTAAGCATAAGGGTGTCCATATGTGCTCTTGGCACCAGGACACCCTAGGTCGCAGTTCGATGATCGACTTTGTTGTCGTCTCATCTGATCTGCGGCCGCATGTCCTGGACACTCGGGTGAAGAGAGGGGCGGAGCTGTCAACTGACCACTACCTGGTGGTGAGTTGGCTCCGATGGTGGGGGAGGATGCCGGTCAGACCTGGCAGACCCAAACGTATTGTGAGGGTCTGCTGGGAACGTCTGGCAGAGTCTCCCGTAAGACGGAGCTTTAACTCCCACCTCCGGGAGAGCTTTGAACACGTTCCGAGGGAGGCGGGGGACATTGAGTCCGAGTGGGCCATGTTCCGCGCCTCTATTGTCGAGGCAGCTTATCAGAGTTGTGGCCGCAAGGTTGTTGGTGCCTGTCGTGGTGGCAACCCTCGAACCCGGTGGTGGACACCGGCGGTGAGGGATGCTGTCAAGCTGAAGAAGGAGTCCTATTGGGCCTTTTTGGCCTGTGGGACCCCGGAAGCAGCAGATAGGTACCGACAGTCCAAGCGGCATGCGGCTCGGGTGGTTGCTGAGGCAAAAACTCGGGCGTGGGAGGAGTTCGGAGAGGCCATGGAGAATGACTTCCGTACGGCTTCGAGGCGATTCTGGTCCACCATCCGGCATCTCAGGGAGGGAAAGCGGTACGCACCAGCATATCGGATACTAGCCAAAAATTCAATATTGTGCATCCCTAGTTATCTTGTTAAATTTTGAAGAAATGCACAGCGAGTCCTCCCTCTGTGCACTCCAGCAGCTGCAAATCAATTTTTGAAATGCAGCTGATTTGACCAATAAAGTGCATTTATTAAGAAAAAGTTTAACGGAGACACATCCTTTGCTATAATTTTGAGCAAACAAATAGTTTTTAGGTGGGAGTGGTGGCGCAGAGGTTAAGAAGGTGAGCTTGTGATCGGAAGGTCGCCGGTTCAAGCCCCGGTACCGACAACATCAAAGATGTGGGTGGGATAAGTGAAGCGGTCACACTTGTCTCCACCCTCATCTGCCCCACTCTGGGCCCTTGAGCAAGGCCCTTAACCCACACCATCTGCTCCCCCGGGAACCCTAGATATCAGCTCTCTGCTCCACACAGAGGGCTGTGGTTGCTCGGTGGTCTGTGGTTGTGTCAGGAAGGGCATCCGGCGTAAAAACAACTGCCAAATCTTCGTGCGACTAGTTCGCTGTGGCGACCCCTAACGCAGGGAAAAAAGCCGAAAAAAAAAAAAAAAAAAAAAAAATAGTTTTTAGGTGTTAATCTTGTTAAAGTCTTCCCGTGCACGCTCCCATGGCTGATCTTTGGATGTTTCCGGGTGGTCAGCGGTGAGACATAATAGATGCGACTTATGTGGCGGTGACTTATTAATGTTTTTTCCCACTTTATTAGACATTTTTGGACTGATACGATTTGTATGACAGAAAATACGGTACTGTATTGCTGTCAGAAACATAATTGACCTAATCAGATCATTTGGCAAAAAGCACTGCACAGTATTAGTAAAACATATTATTGAGATATTATCGTTTAGTATTGCGATGATGTCCAGTGATTTTTGTTTTTTTCACTGTTTCTTTATATTTTCTGAGACTCTTTATGTCCTGGTCATAAAAATGAAAGCACAAACTGGAAGTGTCTGAGGTGTGCCATTATGGAACTGTGGTCGCAGTGGTCAGGAATATGTTGTGCTGGAGGGCGTTCTTATCTTCTGGCACATCCTGAGCTCTGGATGCTGTGCACATCTGGCTGGTCTACATTACACTAAATGTATGGAATTTCCACTTGAGATCTAAAAAATTTGCAGTTTATTTTCAGTCAAACAGGCTTTCCTTGACAGTAAATGTTGGAACGACACCAAATTTATTATTAATATTTTCAAAATTTTATTTAAAAGCTCTGCCATAAGCTGGTGACCTAGGGCCTCCCTACTCTTATGCAATAAATACATTGTATTTTTGTTACATGGCTGGTATTTAAAAAGTGGGTGATTTTTCTTGTAATGTAAAAGGTTTAGGCTTCCTCTTATTGCTTGCTTGTAATGTTTTGTTTAAGCTGACGTCTTTTTGAGAACTGCCTATCTCAAATTGTTGTGCTATAGTTGACAAAAATACTAAACTGCTGGCATCCAAAGCAGCTATACAGTATTTACTGTTTGAAGAGTGACAGTTTTTGACTGGTAATGTAAATGTAATGTAATGTAAATGAGTAAAGTTCCACAATACTATAGGCTACTACAAAGACATTCTTGGGTTGCTTTCCTCTTACCTTTATGGGTATTAATTTATTTATATTTATTTCTGTAGAGTGAAAACTTGCACACTATATTAAAGCTTCAAGAGTGATTTTAAAAAGAATGACCTTCTTTTTAAAATTTTGGTGTTCACAACTTTTTCCACAAGTATACAAACGATACGATGGGGGACTGGTGTACGCTTTTCAAAATGGAAAAAAGAAAATGTTACAGCAACAAACCACAGGCAAACCCCCCGCAACACCCCCCCAACCTCCCTAGGGCTTTTATGTCTAAAATTGAACTCTGTATTAAACGTTAATGTGTTTAGAGCGTCGTCATCCTCGTGCAGACATGTCCAAACTTCAGGTCCTTGAGCGAGAGTGCCACTGTCCCCCCCCAAACTTACCAAGTTCCCCCGTCAGTCAGTTTCAGGTGTTTGCAGTTTATCATAAATATCTGTATGTCTGTATATGTAGGTTTTAAACCATTTTTATAAGTGTACAATTGTGGAATGACAATAATCTTACCTTTTAATATTCATGGTAGAGTTTTTTTCGACTTTATCATAGAGTGTCCTAAGACAAAATGTGATATTCTTTTTTTGAATACCAAGATTATCCGACTGTATGTTCCTTTTTCCATATCTGATTGTTGGTGGCGCGGTTTTATACTGCTGCGGCTTCCGTGCGCACGTCCCCCTTCGGATGGTGCGCGCGCCAATTGCAAAACTTTGTACCTTGGTGCAAATATGCCAATAAAGATATATTCTATTCTATTCTATTCAGGTTTACTTATAATAAAACAGGTTTGTTGAAAGTCAACATTTTTCTGTACACTTTCTGGGGCGGTTGCCAAAAAAGACTGTTTTATACGCTTGTGAAAATGTTAAAAATTGTGAACATGCCCTTAGAAGAGGACGCAATTTGAGTTAGGAATTGCTTCCCTTAGCCTGGCATGCTGCTCTTGAACGTTTCTTTTAAACTGATGTTTATTGAAATATATTATACTTTTATTATGTTCCTGGTGCTGCTCTGTTGGTCAGTTACAAGTTCGTTAAAAGGATAGATCAGAGTTTTTTTCCCTACTTTATTACCAGTGAAATCAATCACAAAGCACAAGGGCAGAAGTTTGTGTCCACGATAAGCTAAAGGTTAAACAATGAGGGCCCCCTTTTTTTTTCTACATAAAAAAGACACAATCACATAATAAATTCTTCCAATTTATTACAGTAAATGTTTACAAAAGCATTCTTCCATTTTGAAATTATTGAAACAATAAATTGCCCCAAATAAAAAATTGGGCCAGATTATACTTTCTAATAAACTCATGCATTCTATTAGTTGTTTTTTTTTTTGGTTGTATTTTTCAAATACATTCCTGAAGACAAAAGCAATAAACACTGGAAAGCATTAAAAAGTTACCCCTTAAAAAAAAAAAAGTCTTTAAATTTCATTCCCAAACAAGTGGAGCAAACGTTCCTTTCAGCTTGGCTTCGGCACCATGTTCCCGATCAGAGGTCCACACGTGGAGGACGCTCCAGGGATGTGGAGGCTCTGGACAAGAACTGCCAGGACTGATCACACACTTATCAAGTAAATATCTAAATAAATAGAACATGGCTGATAAAAGAGAAAAAGGTGAACGCTTAATAAAAATATTGCAGACTCTCCCCACCCCTAAGCGTCCAATACGTGTACATGCTGTCATGTGAAGAATGGAAAAACATCATTTGGGAGGACATGTGGACAGATGGATTGTGAAGGTTCAGACATGTTACTGCCAGTTATAGCTGCCTCTGTGATTGACAGACTTTGGAACAATAACAAACCTCTGAGTTGTAATAAAAGTTTTGAACGTGCTAGCATACAAATCTAATTTAACTCAATCATACCCAATAATTATTTAAACTATGACACTTTTAGTTTGAAAACTTCCTTAAGTGCTCAAAAATCATGCTTATTTTTCATCAATTTTTGTTGTTTAATTCATTCCTAAACAAAGCCCATTCTTTAAAATAAAAACATGCAAGACACTTTGAGGTTCAGTACAATCAAGTGAAGACGATGCACAACACTAATATACAGAAAGTTGCCTTTTGTGTTTTCCGTGCACCTTTACATGCTGATATTTCAAAAATATATGACACTGCTTAGACATTTTCATGTCAGCTTTAAGAAAATAGTATTTTACTCACAGTTTTGCAATGTATCAAAAAATTATCAAATAGTTTAATGAATAATCAATATTGCAGAGGACTGCAATAAATCCTAGGCTACTTTATTTCAAGCATTTATGTTTTGCATGTGACTATTTGGGCAACCCAACAGACTCACTTGATGCCCGCTCCTGGTTTAGCTGAGCGTGGTGGTGGCAGAAGAGGAAATGTGAGGGTTTGTCCCAATTAATATTTTCATCACAATTATTCAAAAATATTGCACATCGCAAGTTTTTATAGTATCATGCAGCACCAAATTTACCAATCAGCAAAGTCAAGAACAAAGAATATTAAATTAATAAAAAATAGAGAATTCATTAAGCTGATTGGTTGGAACATGGTTGCAAAAAAGGTGCAGAGTTTTCATTAAATGCAGCTTTTTGGGGCTCAATGAACGAGCAATTAAAGACTTGAACATCTGGATAGGAATCCAGAAGAATCGCAAAAGACCTTTGCTATTTGCATGGCCCAGTAAAGTCCAAATATTCCAACAGAACTACTCGCTACACAGCAAAACGTCACAACTCTGTAGCCACAACAGTTATGAAATTTGATTTAACATATTGAGCTATTTGATGAGACGATAAAAAAAACCTATGGGTGTTTTTTGTTGTTGTTAGGCTGTCACGTAAAGACAAAACCTAATTTGTAAAAACATGGACTGCTGAAAATGATAATCATCAGCATTTTCCAGGTGCCGCCTGCCCTTCAACCTATTATTGCACGTACCGTATTTTTCACTGTATAAGTCACTTTTTTGTTGTTGCATAATTTGCATGCCCTGCGACTTATATGCCGAAGTGATGTATTTAGGGATTTTTTCCCCATTTTTATGAACCAATTTTTGGCTGAGACATGACCATTTTCATTCATTCTGAATGAAAATATTGAACACCTCCATTTTCAGCCACTAGAGAGCAGTCGAGCAGTATGGCATGCCGTTGTATCATGTAATAAGTAAAAGTGGCTATTAATGACACAATCGGCTTGCTATAGCCTTTTACCGTCGTCTGCCTGGAGCAACCAAATCAGCTTCATTTCACTGTGCCGCCCAGCCGAAATGCAGCTAATTTGACCGTCAAAGTGTATTTATTAAGTAAAAGTTCAACTGACACACTTTTACTATAAAGTTGAGCTAACAAATAATTGTTTTAGGTGGTTATCTTGTTTAATTTCGAATAAATGGACAGCGAGTCGCCTTCTGCGCATTCATGTTTCCGCGTATCGGCTTTTGAAAATACAGCTGATTTGATTGTTAAAGTGCATAAGGTAGACTGAGATGCATCTTTACGATAATTTCGAGCAAACAAATAACTGTTTTTAGGTGTATATCTTAAATTTCGAAGAAATGAATGCGGTGACGCATAATAGATGCGACTTATACGTCAAACTACCATATTTATGGATTATTCCACTTTATTACACATATTTGGACTGATGCGATTTACATGTACAGCGGAAAGTGCAATTTCAGGTTTGCAATGTCTTGCTTCACTGTTTGCTAAAATACATTTTGAGCATTTCTTGCCAAATTTAAGTTATGAAAGCAAACAAGCTAAACGATAATAAAATAAACATGTCAAAGTGTTTCAAATGTTTTGCTCTCTTTCTTTTCCTGCCTATTTTGGTCCAAAACATTAAGTGCTTTCACTTGAACTGGAGAGGCACCTTTCTCCTCTGTTGTTAATACAGTATTTATAAAAATAAAAGTAGACAGCTCAATGTAAAAAAGTTTCTGTCAAACATTTTACTACTCATCAGATACTGTCTTAAGGGTCACTGTTGTTATCCTAGTTGGTATTTTTTAATAATTGATTTGAAATCAGAGCAGGAGGGTGAGATCAAATCTCATGCTGAAACATATTTGAATACTAATTTTGATGCAAAATACAGCTACAGTACTGATTTGTGATCGGATCATGTATGCTGAATGTTAATAACAAAACAGAATAAGCTACAGAGTAACAAAGGGTTTTTCTTTTCTTGTTCTGAGAAGCCTGTTGGAGGTAACAAATGCTATATCTTGTCAAAAAAAAATTTGGGTGATTTTCACCAGCGTTAAAAATGGTGGAACAGATATTCACATATGATTCTACTAACCCACAAACCTGGCAGTGAATTTCATGGATTGGTAGAAGGACATAAATATTTCATAACGCCTGTCAACAAAGATCTGATAAAATGTGATGGCATTTTGGAGCTCACAGAGTGCTTGTTTTCAGGCCCGGCTCCAGGAGTACAGAACGTCAGATGATTTAAGTACAGTATACAGTAGAGTCCTGCCGAGCCTGAATCATCCCTGAATGCTTTGACCGCTTAATGAGTGTCTGTCAGTCGAGTCAGTCTGTGACAGACAGGACATGTGGGACATCAGTTGAAGTACAGCTCTTTCGTCAGCATGGAGACCACACAGGGGATCTGCTTCTTCTCAGTGTAGCGTGGGTCTTCAGACCAGGACTCGAAGCTCGTGGCCACCATGTAGTTGACCCGCGTTAGGATCTGCATTATTTCCAGCTGCTTGCCAAACTCATTGAGGATGTTGCAGAGCGCCTGGACAAACCAGGAACCACGCCCAGGGTTCCTCCACGAAAAATATCCTAAAAGAAAATTCACGAGTTATAAAGTGAAACTTGGCTCTTGGCTTTTGTCTGCACATTCTATATTATAAGCAGGGTTTAATTTGTAAACTGATTGATGCCGGAACAGCAGGGGGGTGTTCGTGGATCATCTCACAGCAAATTTTGAATAACAGAGATGCCATTTCCTGCATTTTGACGTCTACAGTTGTAAACAATAAATTACTATTTTGGATAAGAACAGCAGGTTGTGTGTGAATGAGCAGCTCCGATTCTGTCAGGTGTCCTGAACCTCCCTCCTCCCTCCCCCACGGCTCTGAGCTGAACTCCTCCAATGAATTTGCTCTTCCTGCTCCAGTTCTCGTGGCACCGTTTGAAGCACCTGAAGGCTTCAATTCTCTATTGTCCAACTAATGACCGACCAAACATTCATCATCCATCCATCCATTCATCATACATATTCATCATAATATTCATTCATCCATCCATTTTTTTAAATTAAAGTAAATTGGACATTTCTCTCTTTGTACTTTTAATATTTTTTTACACTTATATACTGTAGCACCTTTCCATCTTATTGAGATACTCAAATCTCTTTACACTACAACCTGTGTCCTCATTTACCCATTCATAAGCACTCTACTAGATTTCTACAAAGCTAATTGGACAAATCATTCTAAAGAGACTAATCAGTGCTTTAGGTCACATTCATACACCGATGGGACACACATCGGAGGCAACGAGGGGTTCACTGTCTTGCCCAGGGACAATTCAACATGTGGCTGCTGGTGGATTCAAACCCCCAACTCTTGCATTGGAGGACGGCTGCTCTAACCACTCAGCCACAGCCGCCCCACAGTAAGCTTTTATTTATTTATTATGTCTGAAATATAGCAGGAGTTCAGGCATCTGCTGATGTCGTGCGCTCTGTAGGGCTGTCTGGAGACGCTGTGCGTAACGTGCACTGTCGCAGGGCATTTATTTATCCTGCTGAATAAATGATCGTTTCTGTTTCGGAGGTCTCAGAGAAGGGGAGAGGGGGTGGTTTTCAGTGCGCAGCCCCACTGTATGGACAATATTTGGAGAGGAGGAGGAGAGAAGGTCTTCGCACAGAACCTCAGTGCGTAGATGTGACCATCTGTCCCTCCGTCCTCACTCCCCCTGCCTATAGGCTCCTCTACTCCTCCTCGAAGGAGCGCCGAGTGTGCTGTGGCTGAATCATCCACAGACTGAGTCCAAATGTCTAAGGGCAATGTCTCCTCTCGTTGCAGTCTTAAAATAATCAAACTGAACATGCGTGATGACTTTATAGAGGAACTAAACTTCAAATTAACTTTTTTTAGCTGATAAACTCCCTAAAATGTGTCTAAAATGTTGTATAGCACTATGTCCGTGTTAATCTTCACATATTTGTGCGTATAAATATCACATCATGCTGATGCTGATCTGTTTTCTTGTTGCTGTGTTCATCTGTGACCATCTGCTCATAAAGACTCATGTTCGTGCTGCTGTTTATAATGATGTTTTTCCACTACATTAGGGCTTAGTGTATTACTAGTTGATGTTTCTCTTAGTTAATTCTAGATGTTATTACTGTTTTTCTCTTGCATTTGTTGTTGGATGTAACTGGGACCCCGTGTACATAATCTCGTTTTCATCACATGTACCACATGCGGTGCAAATGACAATAAAGACTCTCTGCCTCTCTGACTCTGATTAGTGTAAATCGGCAATATTTGGTCTAAAAACGTGTTTACGGTAACCCTTTGGGTTGAACAGAGGAATTGCAGCTTAATTTTCTTATTGGTCAACGACTGTTCACTCTGACGTGTCTTGTAAACTCTGACGTCACAAAAGTGGTTCAAGCAGAGCCAATCCCCTGCAGAGATGAGAAGGTCCTCACTGCAGTTCATACCTTATATGGAAGTGGTACATTGCACTCTGGAAAAGTACTGCAAAGAAGCATATTATAGTTTTCGGAATGGCACTAGTTATTTGTATATCTTAACCTATGTATTGTATGAATACTTTCCACTTCATCGAAACTATTTGGTTGTATTTGTTTTCTTATGGAGCGATGGACAAGCGAAGCATGTATGCCAAGTTGGGACGGTGGTGGAAGTGCAGGTTTGGGATCCGAGAGACCCAGGTTTGAACCCCGGTCACGGAATACCTTGTGGTACTTGGATTTGTATTGGATCGTTTGATTTATGATCTGCAATGTTTTTATGTTTTTCGTGTTGTACTTCATTGTCTGTGTTGCCTGTTGCGTGTTTGTTTGTCCAGCACTTTGGTGTGGACTTGTTCCTGTTTAAAGTGCTTTATAAATAAAATGGTATGGTATGGTATGGTATATATTTTTTTTTTAGGCCTTTTGTTTTGGATAGATCGGGTGGGAATAGATAAATACATCTACATAATTATTCTTTGTTGCTTGCTGTAAGTTGTTTGCTGGAGTTTTAGTTTGTTTTAGTTTGTTGCTAGAGGGGGCGTGAACGCAGCTTAACCACCCACCTCCTGCCCTCCTTGTCTCTTGACACTCCCATTTTCATGAGGGATTTTGAATCTGGTCTGGGGGCGGAGCTACAGATCCACATGGGGGTTAGCACCACTTTAAACGTTTAGGGGCGGAGTTGGGGATCCGATGAAAGAGTTGCCGGAACAGAGCGGGTCAAAATGAGAGAGTTCCTGGATCTTGTTCCGGCAGGATCCGGCTCAAATTAAGCACTAATTATAAGCATTCATTTATTTAGCAATAAAAACAAGGTTTACCTGGCACCGTGGAGTATGCATACAGGAAATCTGCCTCTACAGGGATCTTATGTCTTGGATTAGCGTCTGTCTCCAAGGTATCGTTTGGAGGACCCGAATCTGTCTGAATGCCATGGTCGAATTCAGAACCTCGACAAGCCTGGTGAAGTAAATGAAATGACATTTCATTGAGATCCTGAGTAGCTTTCTCAACGCTGACCTGGTGAAGCAACCGAAAGCTGAAATGAGCAAAATTGTAGTTTGTATTAGCTGCCAGTTGGGAGGAAATAAAAAAATGTTTTCAACCTAAAGCTTATTTAAACATAAATGATAAACCTCTAACATGACCGTTTGGTCAACTTTCTCAAAAGAAGCCTTTTTGCTGCATACCTGGATGAAGAAGAGTTTTGGCTTTCCGACTAAGCTTTTGCACACGTCTCCTCTGAACAGAGAGGTCACGGTCTTGATGGGCATGGCGCCGTCGGTGCCGTAGATCATGCCCTCCTCACCGTGGCTCAGCAGTATGCAGGCGAAACACGAGCTTTCACTATGGTCATCCTCCGAGGCTGAGCAACACAAACACAAACACTGAACTCAGCTCATCCCGAGCCTAAACTTCTGTGAATGAATGAATCCTTTCACTACCTCAATGCTACATTCTGGAGATGACTTAGTCTTGTCTATTGAACTTTGGTAAAATAAAACATCCAACTAATCTCTAATTAAAGAAATTGTCTGTATAATTGTCTGTATAAATGGTGGTGGCTCAAGAGGTTAAGAAGGCGCGCTTGTGATCGGAAGGTCGCCGGTTCAAGCCCCAGTACCGACAACATCAAAGATGTGGGTGGGATAAGTGAAGCGGTCATACTTGTCTCCACCCTCATCTGCCCCACTCTGGGCCCTTGAGCAAGGCCCTTAACCCACACCATCTGCTCCCCCGGGAACCCTAGATATCAGCTCTCTGCTCCACACAGAGGGCTGTGGTTGCTCGGTGGTCTGTGGTTGTGTCAGGAAGGGCATCCGGCGTAAAAACAACTGCCAAATCTTCGTGCGACTAGTTCGCTGTGGTGACCCCTAACACAGGGAAAAAAGCCGAAAGAAGAAGTCTGTATAAAAAATAAAATGGCCAAAAATACCTTTCTGGGCCCAGAATTACACTAAATAAGTCTGGCAATGAGCAACTAATAGATTCGTACCGTAATTGCCAGTCTATAGAGTGCACCCGAATATAAACTGCGCACACTGTAAAAAAACAAAAACAAACTATATATTATAACCCACGCTTGTGTATAAGCTGAGGGTGTTCACATTGTAATATGAGTGTCAGCACACAGTTACCGTACTGAGAGAGAAGTACAGCTCTTGATGTAGATCAAGAATCAACCACCAGATGGCAATAGACTAACTGTTCAAAACACAGACAGCGTGAACCCCACAGGACCTGGAGGCACTGTGTTTGAGTCAGTTCCTATGTTGTCCGAGTTCAATCACTTTACCCACTTTTTCTCTTGGAACGGGCTGTCGGGCACCCTCATCAGCGGAATGTCCTTGTCAAAAAAGAGAAAAGTGGACACAGAGTGTCGGATTTTTCAAGAAGAATGGACTTCTTCTTATATGTTCATGGAGGTGAACATATAAGAACATTTAGTCAACTGTTTGTTGACTAAATGTTTTAAAACTTGTGTTTTTTTTTACGTGTAATGCACTTAAATAAATGTTAAACTGAGTAAAAGTGTAAAAGGACAATTAATTGAATGTAAAGATTTTTATAATTTATTTCTTCTTTGCACTAATACAAAGCGAAAAAATTGGACTCACTGTTCGTTCTATGTAATTTTGGAATGAGTTTACTGGTCTGGCCCCCTTGAGATCAGATTAAGCTGTATGCGGCTCTCAGATCAAAATGAGTTTGACACCCCTGTCTTAGATTCTTACTGTTTCTTTTTATACTTTATATTTTTGGATGACATTGAGTACACAATTTCCTTCCACCTCATGTATCACATGTGATACATGACACCAATTTTGGTCCTCAATTTGGTTCTCGGAATGTGAAGGAGATTGCTGTTCTGTGACCGCAGCGAACGGGTGGATGAATATGGAATAAGAATTCTACAGGGAGCATGCAGCAACACAAAGACCCTGAGCACACAAGTGGTTCTACCACAGAATGATTCCAGAAGAATAAAGTTCATGTTTTGGAATGGCCAAGTCAAAGTCCTGACCTTAATCCAATCCAGATGTTGTGGAAGGACCTGAAGCAGCAGTTAATTTGAGGAAACCACCAACATCTCAGAGTTGAAGATGTTCTGGGGAGGAATGGGCTAAAATTCCTCCAAGCCAGTGAGCAGGACTCATCAACAGTTAGAGGAAACTTTTAGTTGCAGTTGTTGCACAGGGAAGTCACACCAGATACTGAAAGTAAAGGTTCACATATTTTTCCCACTCACAAATATGAAATATTGGATCATTTTCCTCAATAAATAAATAATCAAATATAATATTTTTGTCTCTTTTGTTTAACTACTTTTAGGACCTGTGTGAAAAGTCATATTCATGCAGAAACATAGAAAATTCTAAAGGCTTCACAAACTTTAAAGCACCACTGCATATGTTTATCTGTATTATTTCAGGATGTCATCGTTCCTCACATCAGGGCACTTTCATTATTTTTTTTTCTTCTAAATAGCACACCCTCAGCTTGCAGGTGCTGGGATCAGAAGTAATAATCATCAATGAAAATTTGCTCAGGGTACAAATGTCTTCCTGTTAATGTGTTGTGAAGTCTGCCATCGTTACTACATTGTTGCTGTTGAATTATTCATTTCGACAGCTTGATTTTTTCAAAAACAAAAAATCGATTAAATAAATTGATGTGCGATTCCTGTCAGTCACACAGCACATTCACTGCAGTGGCTTCAAGTTAGAAAATCACAGACAAATAGCCACTGTAGTGCGGTTATATTTTTTTACAATAACATCTCATTTAAACAAGCAAAACCATAAAAAAGAGACTAAAACAGCCTTGCAAAAAGGAAGACCAAGGAAAGTGTGATAAATAATTAGAAACTAACAAAGGCTTTCCTACTCACCCTCTTTGAGAAGACGTTCCATCCTCTCACATGTTTGATCGTTGTAGATGCAAACATCAAAGCCCAGGTTCTTGAAGCATTTCAACAGCTCACCTGCGTCTCGGTCCGTGCCGTTGCGTACATTCATCCCTGCCGACACAGTCCACGTTGAATCGCATCCTTTATGCGCTAACATTGAGCAAAACTAAACTAGGGCGTAAAAATCTATTCGAAACAATGTGCGCAACATGTTTGCTTTACCTGTCCTTTCGTCAAAGTTCTTGTTGTTGATGATGATGCACTTCCCCACTCGCCGGTGGCTCATCGTATACTGGAATGTTGGTGAAACAACTCGGTAATGGTTTTCAGAAGAGTTCTCCTGCTCCTGCGTCTGGCCATCCTTACACTTTTTACTAACAGAGTCAGACAGAAAAAGAATACCACGTCAACTTGGTGCAAATAAATTATCACAATATTCACGTTATCTATAATAATTACACAAGTCTTTAACTTTCAACTCAGACGTGGAGATATTCTTTCAACCTTTTTGATCCAAAGTAAAAAAAATAACTTAAATTAGGCTAGTAAACTTGAAATTTACAAACTGTTGACTCTTACCATATGGTATAGTAACGTGCAAGTGAAGAGTTGTCTAGAAAACAGTCTTGACTCATTGTACATTTCTCAGGCTGAGAACTTTCTCAAGTACACTGCAAAGACTTCCAAAACAGGCAACTCACATGGAACTTGAAACAAACTGAACTACTTACTCAAAAACCAAAGCATACGTATGTTTTCAAATTAGGCATTATTGGCAAAGGCCAATTTTGGTTCCACTGCTGGGTAAAAGAAGACAGAGCATCTTAGCAAGCTATCAAAAAAACACTATCCTCACAGAATCAACGCGGACTGCCCAAGAAGAAACCATCCACCAGTGGCAACTCTCACAGACCGGTCATATTTTCATTCTTTCAAAGATCCGTCCGGATTGCAAAGCCAACAGTGACCCATTGGGCAGCTCAAAAGATCCAAGCTTGTTCCAGAACAGCCATCAGGTGACTCAAGCACTGGAACAATGCACAGCACCACTCTTGTGCAACATTCACTAACAGGCAGAGCAGCCATTTTCAAATCAATGTGATCCAGAACATTTGAAGCCCCCGCCCCCTCCCCACTCCCAACAAACTGCACTGAACAACTGGATGAGGGTGGGTGACAAGCTGCAAAGTGGACGCTGAATAGGGAGGAGGCTGTCAGCCTTACCTGGGCTCGTCATCAAGCGCTATGCCACTCTGCATCTGAAAAGTCTTGGTCTAGTTTTGTATCTTTTCCGCCCCACTACATAAAATTAAAAAATAAATGTTGAGTGTGTGCTAAGATAGTGACATGCTCTCTGTACAGGATGGAGTCCGGAGTGGACCCGCAGCTGCTGAGGACAAGGGCAGCGAACTGCGAGCCCCCTGAGTCAGCAGCCTCGCCACCAAACCAGAGCTTTCTAAAGGCCTTTTCACACACAGCCACTGTACCTCACTCCCTGCTGAGGTCAGACAGGGCAACACGTTCCTCAGCTGCGTGCTGACAGGCCAAGAATCCAGCTGTACGGATATATGTAACATGATGTAACGGCCTGAGCATTTAACCTGCACAACCAGACGCACAAGAAGAAAAAATATCTGTTTCTTGACAAAAAAAAAACACTCCCATTGTGCTGATCATCTAAACATACTCCAAAGCGTATTCAAGGTAGGTAGTCCCTGACTTACGAGCGAGTTCCGTTACAACGAGGCGCTCGTAACACGGAAATCTCGTAATGTGGAACGGCCGCCACGTGTCTCGTAAGTCCGGAATTTCGCTCGTAAGTTGGAACGGTTTTGCTAGCGCGACTACAAACACTCGTTTTTCATCGAAAAACTGCTTATGAGTGCATAAAAATGATCGGAAACGTGTGTCCACATGTTTAGCTAACGAACTGTGGTGAAAAAACACAGAAAAACTCAGTATTTTTTGCGTTTTTTCCAAAAATTTGCCAGCTCGTAAGTCTGGATCCTCGTAAGTTAAAGCGCTCGTAAGTCGGGGACTACCTGTATTGATAAAGAAATAAATACCAATATATCCATATTTTACTTTCCCACAAACTTAGCAAAAGTATGGAAGAATATAATTTGCATCTCGGAAGAGGAATATTAATAAAACAGAAAGTGAACGAGAAAGAGATTAACACCTAATAATAGTGTCAAAGCGGCAAAAATATCAATTAGCATGTGCTAATTGAGTCTATTCAAATTAAATTAGAGCATGGAGAGTTTACAGAAATTAGAGTTTTGCGTCTATGAACAACTAATTATGTGACAACACCAGTTTCTCTACACCAATAAGAAAAAGTGAGTCCAACTCAAAACAGCACAATATAATCCTTAGGTCTAATCATTAGAAAAACTGGTTCATGCAGTTGTCACGTCTAGATTGGACTATTGCAATGGTTTATTATCTGGGTGTCCAAATACTTTTTAAAAAGTCTTCAGTTAATCCAAAATGCTGCTGCCAGAGTCTTAACTGGAGCTAGTGGGAGAGATCAGATCTCTCCAGTTTTGGCTTCTCTCTATTGGCTCCCTATCAAGTCCAGAAGTGAATTCAAAATCTTACTTCTAACCTACAAAGCTCTCAACAACCTAGCTCCATCTTATATTACATATGTTGTTGTTCCATATTTTCCTAACGGAGCACTTCGCTCTCAGACTGCAGGTTATCTCATGGTTCCTAGAGTTTCCTAAAGCAGAATGAGAGGAAGATCTTTCAGTTATCAGGCTCCTCTCTTGTGGAACCAACTTCCAGTTTCTGTCCGTGAGGCTGACACATTGTCCAGTTTTAAAATTGGACTTAAGACTTTCCTTTCTGATAAATTCTATAATTAGGGTTGGCTTGTTATGCTGCCGTAAGCTTAGCCTACTGGAGAACAAATTGACCTCTTTTCCTTAAATGAATTGTTAAAATTGAATAGTTTTCATTTGATACTATTTCTACCTTAACATGTGATTCTAGACCAGTCATTGTGTATCTGTTCCTCTTAAACCCAGCCAGTCAAAGCTGCTTGTCCTGAGCCTGGTTGGGCTAAAGGTTTCTTCCTCATGGGGGAGATTTTCCTTTCCACTGTCGCCTTCATGCTTGTTCAAGATGAGAGTTCTGCGATGAAGTTAAGCTAAAAGCAGTCTGCTCCTCAGATAAATAGTGTTAAATTATTTGTATTATACAAATCTTTCTGTTCAGTGCCTGCGATGACTTATGTTGAGACTGAATTTAATTGAATTACCATCTGAAAATAACAGATTTCACTAGAAATTACTTAAATCCAAGATTCTGTATCAAAATCATCAAAGGTATTTTTAACATTTTGAGGTCAAAGTCCAAAAGGATACTGTCTGTAATGTGTCTGTTTTTATTTTTTTTTATTGTTAATTTACAGAAGAAATCGCATTGAAACCTTTCTTTTTAAGAAAGGTTCAGAGTGCCACCTTGTGAGTGAAACTGGAACAAGCAAGCATCTACAGTAAGCAACAGTGATCATATAAAAAGACAAAAAGTATTATGAAAATATGTTTGCTTGTGTTACTTGTTTTTAATGTGTTTTATAATGTACTTCTATGCAAAAATTGCAATTTACATACCTTTATTTTTATTAAATTTTATGGACTTATTGCATTTATTTTATTTTATATGCTATTTTATTGGCCTTAGAGGGTCTTTTAAGTTTTATTCAAGCACTTTGAGTAATCTATGAAACGTTTTTAGCATGATGTAGAAAAATGCTGAAATTAGGAATCTAAATTCTAGTTGTTTATTTTTATTAATTACCAAACAGAAATCTAAACCAATGAAAGGAACATGTGGTCAACAGTTCCCTTGAAAACAGCATGACTTCTTCTTTTTGAAGGAGCTCTGCAGGCAGGCTCTTGCTGATATCTTGAGGAAATAACCCCAGATTATCTGAGGATGTCTCTTGCTCAGATCCTTCTGTCACTTCTTATAATCCCAGAGACTTTAGATGATCTTGAGATGAGAACTCTGTGTGGGTCAAACCAGAACGCCTAAAACTTCTTGTTCCTCCTGAATAATTTTTTTCCTAATGACATTGACTCTCTGTTTGGGGTCGTTCTGCAGCTAAATTAATTTCCACCCAATCAGAGGCCTCCCTGAGGATTTTATATGATGGATGACTCGCTGTTTGCATTTTTCACCACTGACACCATTAATCCTGACTGAATCCTCAACTGTTTGCAGAAAAAAGCCCTGTACTTGCAGGAGACCTCCATTATGCTTCACTGCTGCCTGCATACACTCATTATTACAAAAAAAAATTCAAATTTTGATTACAAAAGCTTAACAGTATATGTTAACGCCCCAGTTTGTTGAAATATTTCCTTGGATAAATCTTTCTGGTGCTGAGTGTGTTTTACTGTAAATTGCTATAACTCAGTCAGTTTTATAAATACTGGCCTAAAATTTGGTGTAGTAGAAGCTAACAGTCAGTCATAACACATACTCAGAGAATGACAATTTACAAAATTGCATTTTTATTTAGATTTGCCCAAAATGGCTACAACTCCCTAATTTCTCAACATGATGTTCTCAGTTTAAAACTATTGCATGAAAAATGATGGGTGATGTGCATTTCTATGAAGAAAATCTAGGCCTTGATGGATGTTGCCCTGAAAGCAGAGGGGGATCACACCAAGTCCTGAACGTATTTTTGTCAAAACGTTCTTTACAGCATTTTCCAGAATACTCAAGAACTTCATGCACATCCTTCAGCTGGCAAAAATTAAAAAGAAAAAGCAGCAGTTTTTTTCTGATTTTACTATTTATAAATATGTTTTTGACTACAATGACCATGTTAGTTTGATTCTATAACACACTGACAACATTTCCTCCAAATTTCTAATTAAATATTATAATTTTGAGCACTTATGTGCAAATCAGGACAAAGGGTGGGAATAACAAAAAGATGCAGTGTTTCAGACCTTAAACAACACAAAGAAAACAAGGTTATATTCATTTTTAGACACTGTAATAATTGTTTAATTTAAGTCAGTCAAATCAGAAATGAATATTTGGTGCATAAATAAACATGTCTGAAATAAGATTAGCGCTTTAGAAAACAATGGTGCTCCACCTGCTCCATTAAGCACCTATGATGGCACAATCACATTGAATCATGTAATTATTTGTCTTTAAATGAAAACAGCCACAACTTTCACCTGTGTTTTATCTAAAAGTGCATGTTTCATACAGCTGCATAGGAAAGGTTTGACCACTAGGTGACACCGTACTCATCTGAATCAAATGCTTTGAAACTGAACCAGTTCAACACATGCAACTGTTTCATTTTGATTCAGAATGCCTAATTTCGCCATCACCACTTTGGAGTTACTGCTAGCATGATGGTTATTTTTAATAACTTTTCTCATTAGACAAGTTTTGTTTAAGGTGATCACCTAAATAGTACCACATAAATTCAACAGGCACACAACAGAATGGCTATAATAAATGTAAAAATATTGCGATATTTTACAGAGTCAGGGACCTGTTGAACGACAAAGCACTGTATTTGTTGTATAATACAATTATTGTGCCACATTTGATTTATTGTGATAATATTTGGGGAAAAGCGTGTCACTCAATTACAAAGCCTGTTTTTATTTTACAGAAAAGAGTACTGTAGTAAGATTCATCACAAGAAAGCATTACTATCATCCATCAAGTACAGTTATTTTATCAAATGCAATTGCTGAAGTTCCATGATTTGGTGGATTACAACATTTTATCGCTTATGTAGGCTATAGAGCTCAAAAAAATACACTACCTTCTAATAACCAAATGTATTTTGTAAAAAGATCAAGCTGTTATTAAGGGGAAATATGTATTTGTGAAACCACAGTATAGAACTAGTTTGAAGGGAAGATCTACCTTAATTCAGGGAGTTGGATTATGGAATGACTTGGAGACAAAATCAATCTTTGTATTTAAAAGACTGGTCAAAATCGAATTGTTTAATGTATTTTAATGAGAAATGTATGAAAATTGGAAAATTGAACGAGTTATTTACTTTATTGTTTTGTTATTTACAGGAAATGTTTGTTTGAATTGTTTATTAGATAAGGATCGGGAAGGATTGGGCAGCACGGTGGCACAACTGGTAGAGCTGCTGCCTCTCAGCGAGAAGGTTGCCGGTTCAAATCCCGGTCCGGGGCCTTTCTGGGTGGAGTTTGCATGTTCTCCCCGTGCATGCGTGGGTTTCCTCCGGGTACTCCGGTTTCCTCCCACAGACCAAAAAACATGCTTGTTAGGCTGATTGGTGACTCTAAATTGACCCTAGGTGTGAGTGTGAGAGTGGATGGTTGTTTGGTGTGAGTGAGACAGGTCCCTCTTGTAAATGAGTCCCCGTGACTCAACGAGGCTAGCCTGTATAAATAAAGGTTGAATGAATGAATGAATGAATGAATGAAGGAGCAGATTTAATAAGATTTTTTCTTCATCTGCTACCTTTCATTTTACATTTTATAGTATGTTTTTTTCCTAATTACATATATGTATATGTCAATTGTTATGTATTTCCTTATTATAAAATAAATAAATAAATAAATAAATATTGCTGATTTCAGAAATAATTAGTAGCAGGGAATTTTGCTTATTTTAGCAGGTTGTGTAAGTTTGTGTCACTCTGTGAAGGATTTATCTGAAGAACACATGGATCACCTACTTCCCAAACAGCAGGAATCTCCCTTTGCGGTCAGGTTTGGCATCAACAGTGTCTCCCGTCGGGTTTTCATCCACGTCACCTTCAAGTTCTGTGTGTTCAACAGGTTCCCCCGCCATCTGCAATTATTACAACACGATATTTTACAGTACGGACTGTACGGTCCACTACACTGACATTATTATGACTTCATTCCATACTTTTTACAGTTATAGTGTCTATTTTTATTTATTTATTAACATTTATATAAAAGCAACCAAATAACTTAAAATTTTAAGAGCTTTTCTGCCGGTTGACAATCAGTTTTTCCGGAGTAGCTTCGGATTGTGTTAGCTAAATTTGAGTTGTTTTATAACTTAGTTACAAACACGTTAGCGTTAACTTACACTCTGTTATTCGTGTACGGTGCTGTCAGCGTGCTGGTACCGCAAAAAAAAAAGAAGAAAAAAAGAAGAAGTTAATTGTCTTCCTCTTTTCCTTCGTCAAAGAAGGTTCGACGTCTTCCTCGAACTTGAAAGTGAAAGATAAGAAAAACTTGTACGTGAACGCCTCGCCTCGTTACGTCATGCCGTCATGACAGTCAAGGCAGAGCTCTATATAGGGCTCTGAGTCAAGGCAGCGCCGTTACCATGGTGATAAAAATCGTATGTACTTACAGTACACACAATACTGTACATGTCTGTGAATCCGGATATACGCAAAAACCTGTTTCTAATGATAATCTTAATAAGAAATACATTTTATCAAACTTCCATATTTAAATGTTGCTCTGGTCGAAAAGTGTTGAAGATATCTATTTTTCTAAGAAATAAAAAGCAAGCACATTGAGACAACTAACCATGTTCTGGTTGGATATAATAACTATCATCCTTTCATAGTATTTGCATACTGTATTTATGTTAACTTGTGTGAGCTAACTAGTTTATTTAATAATTTTAACATTTGATATTGTTTTCGTTTACTTTAATCAAGTACATGTACAGTATTAAGATTTTTATTTGGGTTTACAAGCTTTTCTGTTTTAGTGTTTATTCTCATTCAGCACATAATAATACTACTACTATTATTACTGCTACTACTAATGCTAATGGTGATTATAATAATAATAATAATAACAATAATAATAAAAAACAATATACCATACTATGTTTTCACTTTTCTTTATCTGAACAACATTTTATAAAAAAATTAAAAAAAAAAAGTCAGCTAATTGTTTCTTTACTTTCTAAAAAGGTTAAGTCAGGTCCTCTGGATAAATACTTTTAGAAGACCTGTCTTAACCTTTGTAGATTTATCTGCATGGATTGTTGAGCATGCTTCAGGATGTTTCTTTACTTTTTCTTGATACAACATTGTGTCAGAATGAGAGCATTTAAAAGTCAAGAAAAAAATGCAATTTTAGTCAATTTATTCCCAATACCTTCTTGAGCTGTAATAAATAAATGCTGCTCAAAGTTTAAAACTGCTAGTTTAAAATAGATAAAACTGCTTCACTCCTGAGTTAACACACTATAGAATATACATCACACTATTCACTGTTGAATAGCTACAGACACACAGAGATAGAAAAGCAGCTAAAAGACAGCTAAACAAGCTTTAAAAAAGAGTGAGAAAACAGAAGATCAAATTGTCTAAATTCTATATATAGTATATGTATGTATGTATGTATGTATGTATGTATGTATGTATGTATGTATGTATGTATGTATGTATGTATGTATGTATGTATGTATGTATGTATGTATGTATGTATGTATGTATGTATGTATGTATGTATGTATGTATGTATGTATGTATGTATGTATGTATGTATGTATGTATGTATGTATGTATGTATGTATGTATGTATGTATGTATGTATGTATGTATGTATGTATGTATGTATGTATGTATGTATGTATGTATGTATGTATGTATGTATGTATGTATGTATGTATGTATGTATGTATGTATGTATGTATGTATGTATGTATGTATGTATGTATGTATGTATGTATGTATGTATGTATGTATGTATGTATGTATGTATGTATGTATGTATGTATGTATGGATGGATGGATGGATGGATGGATGGATGGATGGATATGTTGTATGTATGTATGTATGTATGTATGTATGTATGTATGTATGTATGTATGGATGGATGGATGGATGGATGGATGGATGATGAATGATGTAATAATAATAATAATAATAATAATAATGAATTCAATTTATAACGCACTTTTCATTAATGAAAATCTCAAAGTGCTACAAGGTGCAACAGAAATTAAATGTCAATAAAACAAGTAATAAAACAAGTAAAATCAATAACAGTATCAACTAAGATCAAAAGTAGAATCATGAGGAGGC
>JBBPBX010025231.1:27312-39053 GCA_038048925.1 Garcialebias charrua | reverse complement strand
GGGGGCCGGCAAGCCACCGCAGCTGCTCCAGGCCTGTGTTAGCTAGCTGGCTAGCTTCTGCTAGCCAAGCCATGAGCTAGTGTTGGAGCGGCGGCGCGATCAATCTGCAGCTTCTGCTGCTCCAGCCGCTGCTCCAGCCTGAGACGTCCACAGAGCTATTCCAGCTAGTAATTAATCCACATGATGCGATCCTGGTCACCAGTGTTCAAAAGGCCGGCTCCCGTGTTAGCTCCAGTGTTAGCTCTGGAGCTAGCCAGGCCGGAGGTGTAGCCAGGCCGGCCGGAGGTGTTCGCACGGCGGCCTGGCACGATCGGCGATAAATCCGCTGCCTGAGACATCCACAAAGTTCACAGAGACGTTTCCAGCTAGTAATTAATCCATATGAAGCCATCCTGGTCACCAGTCTTCGTCCAGCTCTCGGCAGCTAACCTAAGATGGCGTCCGGTCCGGTGTTCTACATTAATTTGTGACCGGAGACCCCAGTGACTGAACCTTAAATAGCGTCCGGTGTTCTACATTAATTTGTGACCGTGTAAACTGAAGACCTACTTCCTGTTTCCCAAAATTGCTCAAAAATTGCTCAAAAATGATCAGAAATGATCTTTTTTATCATAATTATTATTTATAAAGCCTTTAAAACAACCAGAGCTGCAACAAAGTGATGTACACATGAAATTAAGAACATTTAAACACAAAAAAAAAAATATATATATATATATATATTTTTTTTTTAATTCATATTTTTATTAAATATGATATGTTCGTAAGTCCCGTGGTTCGCAGGTCGATGGGGTCGTAGGTCGGGGGTTACCTGTATATATATATATATATATATATATATATATATATATATATATATATATATATATATATATATATATATATATATATATATATATATATATATATATATATATATATATATACATATATATATACATATATATATATATATATATATATAATAATAAATAATAATAATGTCTATTCCTGTCATCTGCGTATGTTCCCATACACAGACGAAATTCGTCTCTGCATTTAACCCAACCACCTACCAGGTGGTGCAGTGAGCAGCCCGAAAGCGCCCGGGGAGCTGGAGAAATAGGTGTGCACTCATAGACACCCCAAGCTGGGTAGTGGCCGGGGCGCGAACCCGCGACCTTCGGATCCGTAGTCAAAAGCCCTGCCACTAGACCATCTTGGCTCCTATATATATATATATATATATATATATATATATATATATATATATATATATATATATATATATATATATATATATACTATATATATATATATATATATATATATATATATATATATATACAGTGGTGGAGAAAGTACTCAAACACTGTACTTAAGTAAAAGTACAAATAAACAGACAAAAATGTACTCTAGTAAAAGTAGAAGTACCATATTAATATTTTTACTTAAGTAAAAGTAAATAAGTACTTGCTTTTAAAAATACTTAAAGTATTAAAGTAAAAGTACTTGCTGAATGTATTAACTAATGCAATGGTCTACAATACCATTAAGTGTGCGTACTGTATGCATATTTTCTGTAATACATTAATAGTGTTGAGCCATTTTAATGAACAATGCTGCAGATAATGCATGTTTTTATTGTGTTTACTCTGTGACACAGTTCACACTTGGACTTTTGATTCTGTGTGTCAGAATTTCAGTGATGAGTTAAATACCATTAAGCAAAATAAGAAAGAGGAATGATTATACCTTTGAAAGTTTTTATTTAACACAAAATAAAACCAATGTGTCATTTTAACTGCAGTAAACACATTTAAGTAAAAGTTGTCTGTTTGAAAAAAGGAGCATTAGACACAACTAACAAAGGAATAGATCACTTCAACTCGTTTGTCATCAACTCTAGTTAAAATATTGTCTAGTCAATCTTGTAATGGATCAACAATGAACAATACTTTAACTTCCTGACAACATTTTCAAAACTTGGACCTGAGTGTCGAGACATTTGGAGAAATCTCTTGTCTCCTAACATCCCATGAACTGACACATTTTAATATTGCAGCAAGAATTTCTTGTTCAAGTTCAGAAGAAGTTGGTTTTCAAAGTTTTTGAGTCCATGTCTGGCTCTTTAGGGAGAGAGAATCTGTCCTGCTGTACTGAACAGTCTTTCAATAGTCTTTCAATAATATTTCAATAGTCTTTCAATAATATTTCAATAAAGCCATGGGTGTTGTGTATCTTCTGGATGAATCTTTGTGGTGGAATCCATTTTGTGTTAGTGGTGCTGTGGGTGCTCCCAGCTAAATGACTTATACACAAGAATATACATCATTGGTCCAGCTCTTCTTGAAGGCAGGTCTAATGTTACCTGTTGTCTTATGATATTTTATTTTAAATGTGCAGGACTCGGGAAAAAGGTCGGTACAATGAAAACACACTCTCAGACCTGTGTACTTCAGTATGCTTTAATAAAAAGTTGCCACAGATACAATGAAACTCTGCAAAGCATAAACATGCTCAAACTCAACACACACTGTTATTTGCTAGGATTAAGTATCAATTTCAAACCCCGCCACGAACAATAGCAAAGCTGAAAGCTTTCACACACACTCAAAAAGGCATTGAAATAAAAGATCAGAATCTCTCACCGTTGATACAAACGAGGAAGCCGCTTCGTTCGGCGGGAGATATGTTCTTCAATGCAACACCGGGCGTTGATCAGACCCACGGTAGACTTCACCGCATTTGTCTAAGTGTTCCTAATTTATACCTTTGAGGTGTGTGAATGTGTGTGCGTGCGTGCGTGTGTGTGCGTGTCTATATGACTTCACTCTCATCTTAATACAAACATGTTTTTGTGTGAGTCGGTGCAAGGCACGGGTGAGGGATAACATTTGTTACTTTGATTAGCCTGTTGCAACATTTGCCAATAAAAACAAAGTTATATGTGAGAAAGCGCAGGGCCATTTGCCTCTCCCACATAGTCAGTGCCTTCAAAGCAAAAGCTACCTCACTAAAAAGTCAGCCTGACACTATATGGTTAGTTTTAATGAATACACTTAAATTTGATAAAATAGTCAAAAAGCATAATGTCGCTCTGGTTTATCTCATTCCTCATCCCACCCTTTGATTTTTGACTAATTTTGAAAATTTTGTCCTGTGACCTCATAGGGCACTTGCCAATATATGCCCATCCATCTTTCCATACTCGCGCAAACCAAATCAAGGAAAGAAACCCGATCACCTTCATGAACAATGACTTGATATATCCTATTTCCACTAACCCAATACAGTAATCCCGTACTAACGTATCAGGTTGTACCGTTGTATCTATTTCAACAGTAGTTCGCTGACAGGTACATTTATCCATTTTTCCTCTCCTGAATACAACACTGAAACTGTTGCATCTGTTCCTTGTGCTATTATTTCTGCAGCACGAGGAGGACCATTTTCCTGTCTCACCCATACTTTGGCTCCAGGTTTGTCAGTGGAACCAAAGCCACCAGTTCCTCTAACGGTCACTGTGACAGGTGCAGGAATTTCCATCACTGTTGATATGTCACATGGCTTAATAAGTAACTGTGCTGTTTTGTCTCCTTTTTCCAGCACCAAAGGGCTGTCACCTTGATGTTTACAGACCACGCCCAGCTCCCCTTGATAATCTGCATCAATGACCCCTGCTTGAATGGTGAGCCCTTTTAATGACAATCCAGATCTGGGTAGAATGTGTCCATACATCCCTTTAGGACACTGCAAACCTAACCCAGTTTTTACAATCTGAATCTGATTAGGAACCAAGGTCACTGGCTCCATTGTTCTTAAATCTAGTCCCGCTGATCCGGGAGTTGCTCGAACAGGTAGTTCAGCTCTGTTGTCAATTTTCCACATTCTGATCGGTTCTTTGTCTGGGGTGCTGTACACATTAATCATTCGATTTAGGGGAGTGGTACCTGGTGCAATTGGTCTGTTATTCAGTTGAGACACAGCCTGTGACAAATTTAACTTCCAGTTTGTTAGATCATGTTTGTCATTTAATTTTCGCAACATCTCTTTCAACAATCCATTCATTCTCTCAATCAGCCCAGCAGCCTGCAGGATAATATGGAATATGATATACCCACTCAACATGTTTCTCTGCTGCCCACTCTTTTACCTGTTTCCCAGTAAAATGAGTCCCATTGTCTGTCTGAATCTGCAAAGGGACTCCATAGAAGGATTCTAGGGTCCTCAAACACTTCAATGTAGACACCTGATTTGCATATTTACAGGGATGAATCACCAGCACTCCTGAATATGTGTCCACAGCCGTGTACACATATCTACATCCTTGTGACATGGGCAGGGGACCAATAAAGTCCATTTGCCAAATTTGGCCTGGCCCCTTCCTTCGATGTATTTGTCCCTACATGTGTTGTGGCAACCCTCTCCTCTGATGTTGACAGGCTTCACATTGTTGTATAGCAGTTTCTATGTCATCTGTTTTTAGATCTATTCCCCTGTCCTGTGCCCACTGCTGTGTACCCTGAATACCCCAGTGTCCTGCTTTTTGATGTGCCCACATAGCGAGGCCTACACTAGATTCACGAGTTACAGGTAGTGCTCTGACAACCCCATCAATGTTTCGATTGTGCAAGGCCTCAGCATCTGTGTTTTTTGTGTGAGCATCAACATGAGTGACTGTTACCGAGATTGATTGTACTTTATCCCAGATTTCTTTCCACAACTCTTTTCCCCACACTTCTTTGTTCTGCATTTTCCACCCGTTGGCATGCCACGTGGGCATCCATGTAGTTAACCCATTAACTACCGACCATGAGTCTGAGTAGATGTAAACTCCCTGTACTCCTGCCTACATAATCACCATGTGCACAGCCTTTAATTCAGCCCACTGACTGCTTCCTCCCTCCCCCGTTTCTTCCAGGGTCTGATTCTGTGCCGGATTAAAAGCACCTGCTTTCCATCTACGCTTTTCTGCTTGCCACTTAGAAGAACCGTCAGTGAACCAAGCTTGCTGTTGTTCATCAGAACTGAGGTCATCCCATCGCTTTCCAGACTTTACTGGGGACTCTGCCAACTGTTCAACTTCAAAAGCCTGTTCTCCTTCCTCTGGAATGTCAGCAACTTGCTCATGCAAAACAGATACTCCCTTCTCTCCTGGTTTAGCCCGTTCAGACACATACCACTTCCATTTAATAATGTTGGCTTCCTGAACTGTTCCTATTCTGTGGGTGGTGGGCTCACTCATGACCCAGTTCAAAATAGGTATGTGAGTTCTCATCAAAATTTCATGTCCAGCAGTCTGAGCTTCAGTTTCCAGCAAAGCCCAATAACAGCCCAACAGCTGCTTTTCAAAAGGAGTATATCTTACTCTTGCAGGAGGCAATTTTCTAGACCAAAAGCTTAAAGGTTTACTCACACGCCCCTGTTTCTGCCACAAACTCCAGTTAGCATAATCATTGACAGCAGACACCTGCAGCTCCACTGGTCCTGACTGCATTTTTCCCAAGGACACTGCCTGTTGAATAGCTTCTTTAGCTAAATCAAATGCTATTTGTTGTTTTTCTCCCCAAACAAATTCCTCCTTTTTTCTGGTCACACGATACAAATTTGTCCCAGATGAGGGATGTGGTTTCTCCAATACCCAAACAACCCTATGAACTTTTGTACATCATTTTTAGTGTGAGGAATGGCAAACGCAATGATCTTATCACGTGCTTTCTGAACAATCTCTCTCTCTCCTTTGCTCCAACAAATTCCCAAAAACATCACATTCTGAGAGGGTCCCTGTACTTTGGCTGGATTAATCTCCCAACCATGATTTTTCATGTGTGTCATGAGTCTAGGTAGCACTGCTGCAATCACTTCCTGTGTGTCTCCCTGAATCATGATGTCATCGATATAATGAGAGACCATCACTCCAGGGGACAGCTTAAAACCATCCAGATGCTCAGCCACCACTCTGTGACAGATGGGGGCGCTGTGAATGTACCCCTGAGGCAGACGTTGAAACGTGAACTGTCTGCCGCCCCATGTGAACGCAAATTGTTCAATTCGGTCCTCTGGGATTGGGATAGTGAAAAATGCATTAGTCAAATCTATCACTCCGTACCATGTTCCCTTGTGATGCTGCACTTTTTCAATGATAGACACAGTGTCTGGTACAGCTGATGTCAAAGGAGGCGTGTGTTTATTAAGCTGCCTGTAATCAACAGTCATTCTCCATGAACCATCTGACTTTCTGACTGGCCAAATAATAATAATAATAATTTGTCACATTTGTCATCTGTGTATGTTTCCCATACTTGACAGACAAAATTGGTCTTCTGCCTTTAACCCAACCACCACCAGGTAGTGCAACGAGCAGCGTAGTCGCGCTCGGGGAGCTGGAGAATTAGATGAGCACTCATAGACACCCCAAGGTGTGTAGTGGCCGGGGCCGGGGCGCAAACCCGTGTCCTTCGGGTCCCAAGTCGGAAGCCCTTGCCACTACACCATCTTGGCTCCAAATGGGATTATTCCAGGCAGTAGTGCATGTTTTTAACACTCCAGCCTCCACATAATCTTTGATGGTGTCAGCAATTTCATCGTGACCCCCAGGGATACGATACTGTTTCATGCTTACTGTCTTAGTTGCCAAAGGAATGGGAAAAGGAGGCATTTTCACTTTTCCCACCAACACAGATTTAATCTGTAAAGGTCGCTCCACCCCAAACTCAAAACGCCCCTGTTTCAGATGAAGTGTCATTCCTGCCAAAACATCCATGCCCAAAATCCATTCTTTAACTGGAGTGACTAAAACCTGAAATTTCTTAATTGGCATTTTTCCAATTTTTAAAGGTATAGTCATACTTTTTCCAAAAATCCTGTTTCCTCCCAGACCTGAAAGGGGAACAACAGGACCATTTATTCTGTCAGGGTTTCCGTGAATTAACGTAGCCTCAGCCCCTGTGTCAACGAGTGCCAGCACTTTTTGAACATTTTTATTCTTCCAATAAATTTCTATCTGAACATGCGGTCTAATGTCATCTGTTGACTAATTTGTAATCCTTATTTCTGGGGTCTGGCTTTTTTCTTATTCGAAGTCCATCAGATCCTGCAAATCTAGATATAACTGTGTTCTCTGTTTGCCTTTTCTGTTCTTTTTTTTCTGCTTCACAGTTCTGACTCTGATGACCTCCTCCTCGGAGGAGTCTCTTTCTAACTCAACATGAGCAGCCTGGCTCCCCTCCCCGCTCCCCTCCCCGCTCCGCACCCCCACTGCACTGCTGCGCGTGGGTCTGAGCTCAGCTGAGGAAGCTGGAGGAACAGAAACTGCTTGGAAAACGTTTCTCAGGGCCTGTGTTAAATTTTCCACGTCATAACTAGCACAATACACTTTTAATCCTCTCTGTTTACATCTGGACCTCAATTGATCCGTAGGCAATCCGTCTATTTCAGCAGGAGAAACCCCTAATTGAATTAATGCTCTCCAGAGATCAGAGCGAGTGGGTCCCGTGTTTTTCCGAGCGTCCCTTTTTGGTCCACGCATCATTAGTTAAGTACTATACTGTTTTTCACGTGTGTCGCCCTGAGGTTCACCTCGAGTTGAATTCCAATCACCCAGAGAGCCTAGCTCCATAATTCTGCTACGGATATCAGACATCGAAACATCGGTAGCTCCCAGCATTACTGTGAGCATTGCAGCTCGGTAATGCGGTGGAGCTGTTCTGATCAACCGGTCTCTCACCACCTTGGGGACCGGGAGCGCTTGATAGTCAGCAGCCGTCCCATAAGTCAACGCGTCACGTATACACAGCCGAACTAAACGTTGTACGTATTCTCTAAGCGTCACCCCCTGACTTTGCAAATCAGGCCAATCTGATGGATTCGGAAAGGTGAATCTAACTGCGCGTGTATACACATCAAACAAGGACCGTGAGTCCTCCAAGTCTCTGACCTCTTGTCGAAACGCTGTATTTACATTCGTATCAAAGGATAGTCCAGCAAAAGACATGCCGTCACCCCCGTCAACCTGGACCTGAGCCGCCCCCTCATCCAAAAGCCTGGCCATCCAGGCATCAACTGGCTCCCCAGATAGTTGCCTGAACATTTTTGACAGATATGCAACTTCCTCCTGGCTGTAGTCTTCCGTTATCACCTTAAGGTCTGCATTGGGCTGTGGCTGTTGCACCAAGTCCATTATCTGATTGCCTGCTCTATCCAAAACAGCCTGTCCTACTGCATCCATCCTTGCTTGCAATACAGCTGGAACCACCACCTGTTCTTGCCTGCATCTCTTCACTGGTTTTACATTTTTACTGGGGACCGAGGAGACAGGAGGAGCAACCTCCACCCGACTACTCACGTCCTGCTCTCTATTATCCCAAAAATAATCATTTTCATCACTCTCGTCCCCCCAAAGATCCCCGTCCCAACTTGCTGGATCAAAGCCAGAACCCAACCCAGCGACAAAAGCTCTGACTCTCTTTGGGGAGACGCTTCGTTTTTTCCTCCTGTACTTTTCTCTCTTCAGCATGGCAACTTGCTCACCGCTCCTTCTACAAGTTCTGTCATTTTCTCCAGCTGCACATTTAATAATTGCACATGCCGTCTCTGTAACAAGCAGTCCATCTACGCTTCCTCCGAAGCGGTCTTGTACTTCAACATTTGCTCCTGTATTTGCTGATTCTTTTCATGTAAGCTTTTCCATGCAGTCAAACAAATCCACACAAGTTTCTGGAAACCACACACAGGTGCCCCTTTTTTAACTTCTACTGCTTTCAAAGCCGTCAAAAAATCACCTGAATTCTCAGCATTTAAATAATCATCACAAGGAGAAGGGCGTCCCTCACTGTCTCGCAAACATGTAGCAATTTGTTGGTACTGGACATAACTCCACCCCTCCACCAACTCAGTTTTCACTCCTGCATCTGCTTTATCTCTTTTCTTAAACATTGTACAGCCTTTTTCTCCAATTACCCTGCTCGCAGCGCCAACATGTCTTATGATATTTTATTTTAAATGTGCAGGACTCGGGAAAAAGGTCGGTACAATGAAAACACACTCTCAGAACTGTGTACTTCAGTATGCTTTAATAAAAAGTTGCCACAGATACAATGAAACTCTGCAAAGCATAAACATGCTCAAACTCAACACACACTGTTATTTGCTAGGATTAAGTATCAATTTTAAAACCCGCCACAAACAACAGCAAAGCTGAAAGCTTTCACACACACTCAAAAAGGCATTGAAATAAAAGATCAGAATCTCTCACCGTTGATACAAACGAGGAAGCCGCTTCGTTCGGCGGGAGATATGTTCTTCAATGCAACACCGGGCGTTGATCAGACCCACGGTAGACTTCACCGCCTTTGTCTAAGTGTTCCTAATTTATACCTTTGAGGTGTGTGAATGTGTGTGTGTGCATGCGTGTGTGTGCGTGTCTATATGACTTCACTCTCATCTTAATACAAACATGTTTTTGTGTGAGTCGGTGCAAGGCACGGGTGAGGGATAACATTTGTTACTTTGATTAGCCTGTTGCAACTTTTGCCAAAAAACAAAATTATATGTGAGAAAGCGCAGGGCCCTTTGCCTCTCCCACATAGTCAGTGCCTTCAAAGCAAAAGCTGCCTCACTAAAAAGTCAGCCTGACACTATATGGTCAGTTTTAATGAATACACTTAAATTTGATAAAATAGTCAGAAAGCATAATGTCGCTCTGGTTTATCTCATTCCTCACCTGTCCACTTTGCAGTGATTCAGTGGCCCAACTCCCATCTCAACATCAGTTACTTTCAAACTAACGACAAATCAAAAAGTTGCAACGTGAATGTAACTTGTAACTCAACACATTATAGAAATGTAGTGTAGTAGAAAGTACAGATACTTCGTGTAAAATGTAGCGCAGTAAAAGTAAAAGTACCCACATTTAATTCTACTTAAGTAAAGTACAGATACATGAAAAATATACTTAAGTACAGTAACAAAGTATTTGTACTTAGTTACATCCCACCAATGTATATATATATATATATATATATATATGCTTATCTGAATATGTATATATATACACATATAATATATATATGATATATATGTATATAATATATATACATTATATNCATACATACATACATACATACATACATACATACATACATACATACATACATACATACATACATACATACATACATACATACATACATACATACATACATACATACATACATACATACATACATACATACATACATACATACATACATACATACAAACATACATACATACATACATACATACATACATACATACATACATACATACATACATACATACATACATACATACATACATACATACATACATACATACATACATACATACATACATACATACATACATACATACATACATACATACATACATACATACATACATACATACATACATACATACATACATACATACATACATACATACATACATACATACATACATACATACATACATACATACATACATACATACATACATACATATACATACATACATACATACATACATACATACATACATATATACAGGTAACCCCCGACCTACGACCCCATCGACCTGCGAACCACGGGACCTACGAACATATCATATTTAATAAAAATATGAATTAAAAAAAAAAAAAATTTTTTTTTTTTTTTTTTTTTTTTGTGTTTAAATGTTCTTAATTTCATGTGTACATCACTTTGTTGCAGCTCTGGTTGTTTTAAAGGCTTTATAAATAATAATTATGATAAAAAAGATCATTTCTGATCATTTTTGAGCAATTTTTGGCAACAGGAAGTAGGTCTTCAGTTTACACGGTCACAAATTAATGTAGAACACCGGACGCTATTTTAGGTTCAGTCACTGGGGTCTCCGGTCACAAATTAATGTAGAACACCGGACGCCATCTTAGGTTAGCTGCCGAGAGCCGGACGAAGACTGGTGACCAGGATGGCTTCATATGGATTAATTACTAGCTGGAAACGTCTCTGTGAACTTTGTGGATGTCTCAAGCAGCAGCGGATTTATCGCCGATCGTGCCAGGCCGCCGTGCGAACACCTCCGGCCGGCCTGGCTACACCTCCGGCCTGGCTAGCTCCAGAGCTAACACTGGAGCTAACACGGGAGCCGGCCTTTTGAACACTGGTGACCAGGATCGCATCATATGGATTAATTACTAGCTGGAATAGCTCTGTGGACGTCTCAGGCTGGAGCAGCGGCTGGAGCAGCAGCTGCAGATTGATCGCGCCGCCGCTCCAACACTAGCTCATGGCTTGGCTAGCAGAAGCTAGCCAGCTAGCTAACACAGGTCTGGAGCAGCTGCGGTGGCTTGCCGGCCCCCGCGCTGCTTGGCCCGAAAACAATCAACGCATGGCAACCTATGTCGGCTTTGACCATCTCAAAGTAAGAAAATATATTTTTATTTATTCTGTAAATGTGAATAGCAATGTTTAACATTACAGTACACTACTTTACATGCTTAAATGTGTGCGCGCGCTCCGTTAGCATGATAAATAAAGGTTGAATGAATGAATGAATGAATAATTTTTTTTTTAAATATAATTTTCACCCCCTACCTACGAACGGATCGAGCTGCGAACGGTTCTTAGGTCCCAAACTCGTTCGTAGGTCGGGGGTTCCCTGTATTATATATATATATATATATATATATATATATATATATATATATATATATATATATATATATATATATATATATATATATATATATATATATA
>JBBPBX010025231.1:0-27182 GCA_038048925.1 Garcialebias charrua | reverse complement strand
ATATATATATACTGTATATACATATATACACACACATACAGACACACACACATATACACTCACACATGTACATCAGAATCAGAATCAGTTTATTATTGCCATTTTCAAAGAATAAAATTCATTGACTAGGAACTCACTTTGGCATAAAGGTGCAATAAAAAGAAGTAAAAATAGAATAAAAACACATGTACACACCAACCAATAAACACAATGCAGTACAGCACAATATTCACAATAACATTCACAATAAATGGCAGTGACAAATGGTGCTAGAAGATAAATGGAGTGATGATGTACAGTTTTAGGCCAGTGATAAATGATGAGGCAGAGTTAAACAGCAACAGGATTATGAATGTTCAGAAGACTGACGGCAGATGGAAAGAAACTGTTTTTATGGCGCGAGGTTCTGGCTCGAATGGACCGAAGCCTCCTACCTGAAGGGAGTGGTTCAAAGAGTCCATGTGCAGGGTAAGAAGGGTCAGTTGTAATCGAACAGCTCGTCCTACGGTCCAGGAGGCGTACAGATCATGGATGGATGGGAGACTACAGCCTATTACTTTCTCTGCAGAGTGCACAACACGCTGTAGTCTCTGTCTGTCCCTGGCAGTGGCCCCGGCATACCACACTGTGATGGAGGAGCAGAGGATGGACTCAATGATGGCCGTGTAGAACTGCACCATCAGCTTGGCCGGCATCTTGGCTTTCCTCAGCTGCCGCAGGATGTACATCCTCTGCTGGGCCTTCTTGATGAGGGAGCTGATGTTCAGCTCCCACCTGAGGTCTCGGGTGATGGTCACACCTAGAAACCGATAGGAGTCCACAGTGATGACGGGGGTATTGCTGTGGGTGAGGGGGGGCAGAGGGGCTGTGACAGACAGACAGACAGACATACATACATACATACATACATACATACATACATACATACATACATACATACATACATACATACATACATACATACATACATACATACATACATACATACATACATACATACATACATACATGTGTTTCTGTTCCTTTTCCTTGCCTTCTGTCCTTGTTGGGATGTGTTCTGCCCGATGCTGTAAGGTTCTGATGATAGAAAGTTTGTGCTCCAGTGGATGGTGAGAGTCAAACGGAAGATACTGGTCTGTGTGGGTGTGTGGGAAAAATGCTAACAGACGAAAAAACATTGTCATTCCTGATGTTGCTGGAGTCTCAGAGAATTTCAGAAGGATTTTCAACAAACACAACATCCCAGTACATTTCAAACCCAGCAGGACTCTCAGACAGAGGCTGGTGTATCCGAAGGACAAAAACCCCACACACAAACAGAGTGGTGTAGTGTACGCAATCCAGTGCAGCGAGGACTGCCCAGACCGTTACATTGGAGAAACTAAGCAGCCCATCCACAGAAGAATGTCCCAGCACAGGAGAACAACCTCCTCTGGACAAAACTCAGCTGTTCACCTCCACCTCACGGACAAGGGTCACTCATTTGAGGACCAAAATGTGCAAATTTTGGACCGAGAACACAGATGGTTTGAGAGGGGTGTGAAGGAAGCTGTCTATGTTAAGAGAGAAAAACCTTCTCTTAACAGAGGAGGAGGTCTGAGATTTCAACTTTCCAAGACTTATAACTCAGTTTTGGGGCTGATTCACAAACGTTTTACACCGGATGGGAGCAGAGGTGTCTTGTCTGTGAATTAGACTAGCAAAGTTTGTTGAGAAACCTCTGTTGTTGGGCTGTGAGGTGTTTTTTGTCAATTTACATACAGTTGTGTGTCTTCTGTCAGAGACTTCAAGGGAACCCCCTACTGTTAAGGTGTGATCTGTCAATTTACATGTATGTGTTACCTCAGCTTGCAATTTACATATGTTGGTGCGTGACTCCTGTTATAACTCCACGCGCACACATTCTGGTTCATTGAATTGATAAAGCTCCTCGGATGAGAAGCGAAACGTCTTCTGTTACAAATAAAGTCCAGTTGATCTTGTATTGAATGCCTTTATGACTTCTTAAGCTGAGCATTCAGAAAAACGTTACACTCACTATTTTATTATCTTCATGTTTCAAAGAACATAAAACTCCAAAATTGATTAATATTTGTTGATAATGATAATTAACCAAAGCTACTGAAAGTGTGAGTAGGCCTGTTTGAAACATATTCCTGTCATCAAATCTCTGCTAGCCGTCGCTTGCCGGCTGAACACCGATAGCTAACATTTGCTGTCATTTCGCTGGTGGGCATAAATACAGTACAGTAATATTACATTCACAAAATACTAACAATGATATGTTCATCTTACTTGTGAAAAGTTATCCCCCGGTCCCTGACATCAACAGTTCTTCGATTCAAACACGAATAAACTGAGCAGTGCTGAGGCATCTTCTGTTGTTTTGGTTCAGCAAAGTACAAGGGTGATAGCTCCAAGATGGCCGCCCAAAATCCTGCGCTGGAGCTGGCTATGCTTGGTCTACCTATATATGATGTCTGTGGTGCTGAGCCCTCTCCTGTTATAAGGATGGCTCCCTCTGTCTCGCTTTGTTGGTCTGTCTCCCTCCTTACATGTTGTCTCTCAGGTCTGCGTGTCGTCTTAGGTGATTATGATTTTAGGTGATTAGGATGTGTATATTAGTTTGCGTTCATGTCATTGTCGGGTCATTCGTCTTTCCTCCTGGTGTGTTGTGTCTATGCTTCGTTCCCAGCTCCTTGGTTTTGTAAGTATACCTCGTCAGTTTGAGTTCTTTGTATTACAGCCACAGTTGAGCTGCAGTTTAGGTTTTCATGTTTACTGCCACATTAGTGTTTGAGTTCTGTTATTAAAGTGTTTTTGATTTTAACTGCTCGTGCCTCTGAGTATCTGTCTGCACCATTGGGCTCATTCCTCCCACACCACACCGAATCCTGACATTAATGACCCGACCCATGCGAGTCCAGCAGACAGACTTCTCTCAGAGGCAGAAGATGACGCCTTCCGCTCGGACAGGAGCAACCGTCATGAACGTGAGCGGCTTACGCCGCTTGGAACCTTCACAGACCTGGACTGGAGGAGTTTCCGTCCCCGCTTCTAGTCGCGGAGCAAGCAAGGAGAAGACGCGGAAACGGCCGCTCCAAACCGTCTTCCTCCTTCACTCCTGCGCAAGCCATTTCCTTGTGGGGCGTGTCCGAGGACGAATTAGACTCAGAGGAGTTTTGGCCCGAGGTAACGCCTCGCCGACGCAGGAGGCGGAGACCGGCAAAGAAGACTATTTCCAGGTTTTCGCCCAGCCCCCATGCTGCTTCATTTCCCACGCTGTCAGGTCAGTCGGGGAGTTTTTCAAAGGGGGCGGGGTGCCCGTGTTTGGACCCGTGCACCGTGACGTCTCCGGAGAGATGTTTTCAGAAGGGGGAATATGTTTGCCTCCGCTATGAGGACGAGCAAACAGGACACACACATGCGGCTATGCAACCTCAGGACAGACACACACATGACAGAGAGTGTGGGCGCTTTCAGGAGGAGAGGACAGGTTGCACGCATACTGCTGAGCAGCTACAGAATAGACTCACTGAAGCCACACTCATACTCCAACAGATGAACAAACTGATAAATGCTGCAGTCAATCAATCTGATCCTCTGTATAAAGTTAAGGCGTATTCTATTATTGAGAACCTAATTACTACCAGTCCTTGTTTAATTCCTAACCTAGGCCTCTCTCAATTATTAACTTTAACTAGGACTCTGAAAGATGAATGCAAGAACTCTATGTTGCTTATTGCAGAGCCCAAGGACTCCAGATTGGCGCCTACAGAGGGTGCTATGTCTTCAGCATCCACAGAGGGTGCTGTTCCTCCAATGTCTACAGAAGGCGTTGTACCCCCAGCACTGACAGAAGGTACTGTTCCCTCAGCATCAACAGAAGGTGCTGTTTCTGCTTCTCCTACAGGGGACGCTGTGTCTTCAGCATCCACATAGGGTGTTGTTCCCTTTGCAGCAACAGAGGGTGTTGTTCTTCCAGCACAGACAGAGGGTGTTGTTCTCCCAGCACAGAGGGTACTGTTCTCCCAGTACAGACAGAGGGTGTTGTTCTCCCTGCACAGACAGAGGGTGCTGTTCTCCCATCGACCACGGAGGGCGTTGCCATTGTGAGTACTACAGCCGACACCTCTACAACAACAGAGGGCGCTGTAGCCACTACTACAGAGGGCGCTGCTCCCATGATGACTTCAGAGAGCACTACTCCCATGATGACTTCAAAGGGTGCTGCCCTACCTACGACTACAGATGGGCGCTGCCCTACCTCCGACTACAGAGGGCGTTGCCCTGCCTCCAGCTCCAGAAGGCATTGCCCTACCTCCGACTACAGAGGACGCTACCCTGCCTACGACTACAGAGGGCGCTACCCTGCCTACGACTACAGAGGGCGCTGCCTTGCCTACAACTACAGTGGGCGCTGCCCTGCCTATGACTACAGAGGGCGCTGCCCTGCCTACGACTACAGAGGGCGCTGCTCTGCGTACGACTACAGCAGGCGCTGCCTTACCTCCAGCTCTAGAGGGCGTTGCCCTACTTCCGGCTCCAGAGGGCACTGCTTTCATGGCGTCCACATCGATGGAGGGTCTCCACGCCACAGACGCCTCGACAGCCACAGAGGGTTCCCACGCCAATGACGCCTCTACACCTTCAGGGGGTTCCCACGCCGATGACGCCTCTACTTTTTCAGAGGGTCCCGTGCCGGTGACGCCTCTACTTCTTCAGAGGGTCCTCGCATTGCTAATGCCTCGACGTCTGCAGAGGGTCCTCGCACTTCTGATGTCTCCACATCGATGGAGGGTCTCCACACCGTAGACGCCTCCACAACAATGGAGGGTCTCCACATCGATGACGTCTCTACATTCAATGTCTCCACGCCTGATGTTTCTACGCTCGATGTTTCTACGCTAGATGTTCCTGCGCCTGAGGACGACTCTACGTTCGATGTCTCCGCGCCAGATGTTTCTAAGCTCGATGTTTCTACACTCGATGTTTCTACGCTCAATGTTCCTGCGCCTGATGACGTCTCTACATTCAATGTCTCAGGGCCAGATGTTTCTACGCTCGATGTTTCTATGCTCGATGTCTCTATGCCAAACAACGTCTCTACGCCAGACGTCTCTACGCCAGACGTCTCTACGTCAGACGTCTCTACGTCAGACGTCTCTACGCCAGACGTCTCTATGCCAGACGTCTCTATGGCAGATGTCTCCACGCTCGACGTCTCCAAGCCAGAAGTCTCCAAGCCAGACGTCTCCACGCTCGACGTCTCCACGCTCGACATCTCCGCGCTCGATGTCTCTGCGCTCAACGTCTCCATGCCAGGCATCTCTACAGTCGACGTCTCCAAGCCAGACGTCTCCACGCTCGACATCCCCACGCTCGACGTCTCCACGCTCGACGTCTCCACGCTCGACGTCTCCACGCTCGACGTCTCCACGCTCAACGTCTCCAAGCCAGACGTCTCCACGCTTGACGTCTCCAAGCCAGACGTCTCCACGCTCGACGTCTCCATGCTCGACGTCTCCACGCTCGACATTTCCACGTTCGATGTCTCCACACTCGACGTCTCCACGCTCGACGTCTCCACGCCTGTCGTCTCCATGCTCGATGTCTCCATGCCCAACGGCGTCTCCTCGCTCAATGTTTTGACACCCGACGACGTCTCCACGCTCAATGTTTCGACGCCTGGCGACGTCTCCACACTTGCCGCCGCTTCACCTGGCTGTGCCGCTGCGCCTGGCATCGTTCCTACACCTGATGTGCCAGTCGGTGACGTCTGTGCGCCTGCCTTTGATGGACGACCTCCTGGTCGCCCGCCTGAAGTGTTCCTGCACATTGGACGGCCTCCCGGTCGTCCGCCTGATGGGTCCTTTCCTACTGTCGATGTTCTGTCCATGATGTTTGGACGCTTGTTGTTTTTCTAGGTTTAGTCTTTGTTTAGTTCCTGGTTCTGGTTTTTGCATTTCGCTCGCGTTTTTTTCTAGTTTAGCTTTGTGTTTAGCTTTTGTCCCAGGTCCTGTCCCTGTCGGTTTTTGGTTTGTTGTCCTTGTGTCCTGTCCCCTGTCCTTGTGTTTCCTTCATGCCCGCCGTCCCTGTGGTTCCTCCCTCCGCCCGCCCTGGTTATTGGGGGTGTTCTTTGGGGATGCCTGGGGGTGTCTTTGAGGGGGGGGTACTGTAAGGATGGCTCCCTCTGTCTCCCTCTGTTGGTCTGTCTCCCTCCTTACATGTCGTCTCTCAGGTCTGCGTGTCGTCTCAGGTTATTATGATTTTATGTGATTAGGATGCGTATATTAGTTTGCGTTCATGTGTATGTCATTGTCGGGTCATTCGTCTTTCCTCCCTGGTGTGTCGTGTCTATGCTTCGTTCCCAGCTCCTTGGTTTTGTAAGTACACCTCGTCAGTTTGAGTTCTTCGTATTACAGCCACAGTTGAGCTACAGTTTAGGTTTTCATGTTTACTGCCACATCAGTGTTTGAGTCCGTTATTAAAGTGTTTTTGATTTTTACTACTTGTTGCTCTGAGTATCCGTCTGCACCATTGGGCTCATTCCTCCCACACCACACCGAATCCTGACACCTGTTCACTCTGCTCACGTATGATTGTGCATTGTAGGGGAACACCTCACCTCAGAAAGAGAACACCTCAGAAAACAGACATCACATCAGCTCAAACAAACAAAAGAGTTCACCTCACTTTAAAAATTATTCATGTTTTTTGTGTTTGAAACTGTTAAAAACAAGATTAATCTATTCCCTTTGGAATGAACAGACATATTTTCAGTCTCAGCTCACAAACTTCTAAATTTGACACTAAAAATAAGAAACTGTCTCATTGCAACATGAACTAATTTTCTCATGAAACGGACAGACCGTTTTAATGAGCCTGTGTTCGACTGACCTCGGAGTTTCTAAAACATCTGAGCGGGCTATTGATAACTTGCCTCATCGAAAAGGAGTATTACTCCCAGAGACACATTCTCATGATGATAAAACTACAAGAAGCCTTTGTCCAAACTGACATTCCTTTTTATAGGAGGTGGACAGATGGACAGCGACACCTTTGGTTAAAACATTGCATGTTATTAATTCAAATATGTCATTTCTGTTTATTCCATGCTGAATGTTTATTCATGAAAATGTGTGTTTTAAGTAATATTTCTTTAAGATAATACATTTGTCTTATTTTCTCTTTAAAAGTAAAACTTTAGGGCAGAAAACAGGACGTTAGATTTATAAACACAAGCAAAACTCAAAACCACACCTTCTCTCGAGGTGAATCCATCTTGTCTGTTTTACACACAGTTAAGTTTCTTCTTCTTGTACTTCAACTTCTACTTCATCACATCTATTTCCATCACTTCTAAGAAAGCACTACTTCTGAAAGAAACCTTCTGAAGCAGCTTCTGAACTTCTTCAGGAAGAAAACTTCATCCTTTGTGCAGAGACGAGAGGAGAAACCTGTTTCTGCACTGAAACTCAAGAAAAGAATACTTCCGAGACATCTTAGGAAGAAAGAAACGAGACGGGACAAAAGATACAGAGACAGCACCTTCCCAGAGTGAACTGTGAGTAATTAATCCAGACAGTTATCCATCGAACCAGGTCCAGAGGAGGACAAGTCAAGGTAACTTGGGAGTTCTTTGCTCGGTTCGAGGCAAGTAACAGCACACCAGCACATAAACTCCCCCCCTCTCCTGATGGCCAGGTGCTGACGCTGTCCTCAGACAGCGTAAGGCGATCATTCATCAAGATTAACGCCCGGAAGGCCTCTGGTCCTGACAACATACCTGGTCGTGTGCTGAAGGACTGTGCAGGGGAACTCGCAGCGGTCTTCACGGACATCTTTAACATCTCACTGAGCCAGGCCATCGTCCCCACCTGTTTCAAAGCCACCACCATCATCCCTGTCCCAAAGAAGGCAACGCCCGCATGCCTCAATGACTATCGCCCAGTAGCACTCACCCCCATCCTGATGAAGTGCTTTGAACGGCTAGTCATGAAAAGCATCACATCTGTCCTCCCTGACTCCCTGGATCCCTTCCAATTTGCATACCGACCTAATCGCTCAACCGACGATGCCATCTCCTCTGCCCTTCACACAGCTCTCACACATCTGGACACGAAGGACTCCTATGTTAGAATGTTGTTCATCGACTTCAGCTCGGCATTTAACACCATCATCCCCCAACAGCTCATCCTTAAACTGGACAGTCTGGGGCTGAACACCTCAATGTGTAACTGGCTGCTAGACTTCCTGACCGGGAGACCACAGACAGTACGGATCGGGAGTAACACATCTAGCACCATCACATTGAACACAGGGGCCCCACAAGGATGTGTGCTGAGCCCCCTTCTATTCACCCTGCTAACACACGACTGCACACCATCGTACAGCTCCAACCACTTCATCAAGTTTGCGGACGACACAACAGTGGTAGGTCTCATCAGCAACAACGATGAGACGGACTACAGGAACGAGGTGAGCCGCCTGGCCTTGTGGTGCGGACACAACAATCTCACTCTCAACGTGGAGAAGACAAAGGAGATTGTTGTGGACTTCAGGAAGAGGGATGCCCAACATCCCCCTCTGACCATCAACAGCACCGCAGTGGAGAGAGTAGACAGCACCAAGTTCCTGGGAGTGCACGTCTCAAAGGACCTGTCCTGGAGCAGGAACACTGCAGCACTGGCAAAGAAGGCTCACCAGCGTCTCTACTTTCTCCGCAAGCTGAAAAGGGCTGGAGCTTCAACCCCCATCATGAGCACCTTCTACAGAGGTGCCATAGAAAGTGTCCTGACCAGCTGCATCACTGTGTGGTTTGGTGCATGTACTGCATCCTGCCGCAAGAGCCTCCAGCGCATTGTGAGAGCAGCTGAGAAGATCGTGGGCACCTCCTTGCCCTCACTGCAGGACTTACACAGCAAACGCCTCACTCGGAAAGCCCACCGCATGGCAGGTGATCCCACACACCCACTACACAGCTGCTTCAGACTGCTGCCATCAGGGAGGAGACTGAGGAGTCTCCAGGCTCGAACCAGCAGACTGAGAGACAGCTCTGTTCATCAGGCAGTCAGAATGCTAAACACTCTGCCTGCTCTGCCTCCCCTCCCATTTGAACTGCCTTAACACTAAAACTTTCTCACATATTATCACTCAACACAAAGTTTTTAACACTAGACTCTGTGTCATCAAACGGGTTATTCACTAAACTCTCGGTCATGTGCTCATACAGTTTGCACTACTTCTCATACTTGCACTAATGTCTGTATTACATCACTGCCTATAATCATAATACTGTTTACATTCTCTGTTTACATTTATTAATACTGTTTACTTTTATTACTACTGCTTACATGTAATTACTACTGTTTACATTTATTTACACTACTCTAATATCTACACCACTGCTGGTACATATACAGTGTGCTCTGAACGGTCTTATTTAGGGATGCCCAATGTGCCTTACTGCATATGCCACTTTTTGCCTCTACAACAACATCAACTACTACCTCATACATATACTGTGTACATTGACTCATACGCTGCTTTGCCACTTTGCAAATGTCAATGCTAGAAACCTTTAGTTTATTTTAGTTATACTTTTTATACTCTTTTTTTATACTAGTATGCAAAAACTCAGGACAATATTATGTTCATTAAATGTTTAATGTTTTAGTTTTAGAGTTGGTGTAAATTTTCATACTCTTATACCACTATGCAAAAAACTCAGGACAGTGTTAGTTTTACTATTTTATGCTTATGTCTATTATTATATGTTTCAGTGTTTCAATGTTTAGATGTTTACTGTTGCACCGAGGGACTGAGAGAAACGCAATTTCGGTCCTGTGTATGTCCTGCACTGTACATATTGCAGATCTGACAATAAAGTTGACTTTGACTTTGAGATTTCGCAACTTACGAGCTACCCAATCTGCACCCACCTGCCTGGTATCTGCAGAGATTGTTCACGGGACAACTCATGATTTCATCTGTTTGCTGGTGACCCTACATCACAACTTATCAGACCAACTTAGCTCACATCACACCATTTAACCTTACATCACAATAACTGCACATTAAACTCAAATATAGTTCAGCTTAGAAAGAAACCAGTCCTAAGTCAGCCTTTAAGTTTAATCTATTTTACTCGTCAAAGCCATTTGATGTTCAGTCAATTTTTATCATGCATATATAATCACAGATTCTTATTTTTATAATAAAAGACATAAAATCAACTGAATTTGTGATTATTTTGGCATATCTCTGTGTGTTAATCGATTAGATGCCCTTTAAACACGAGAAAAAAACTCATGTACATTATTTTGGGGTAAATAAGAGACTGATTTTTCCTCTCTTAGTAGAGGTGGTGCCCACACACGAGGTTATTTGCATGTTACATGCATAATTTATGAGCTTAACTCATAACTGATAATTAACAATGTATTTACAACCCCATATCCTCTACAGCAGCTACTCATCCAGGCTGTCATATTGTAAAGTTTGCAGATGATACAGCGGTGGTGGGATGTATCACAAACAATGATGAGTCCAGCTACAGGCAGGAGCTGGTGCAAGGAGAACAACCTTCACATCAATGTGAAGAAGATGGAGACAATTGTGGACTTCAGAAAGAACAAAACCATCTACACCCCACTGAACATAGGAGGATCTACTGTGGAAGTGGTCTCCAGTTACAAGTACAGTACTTGGGTGTACACATGAATGATAACCTCAGCTGGAGCAACAACACCACCAGCCTGATCAAGAAAGCTCATCAGAGACTCTACTTCCTCAGACGGCTGAGACGAGCTGGTCTGAGTAGCTCAGTCCTCACCTCCTTCTACAGGTGTGCAGTGGAGAGCATCCTGTGCTCCAGCATCAACGTGTGGCATGGAGGCTGCACAGATGTTGGAGTCAGTCTCCCCACCATCACAGACATCTACACCTCCAGATGCAGGAAGAGGGCCACCTGCATCATGAAGGACCCCACTCACCCAGCACACACACTTTTTGCCCCAATCCCCTCAGGAAGGAGGCTGAGGAGCATTAAGTGTAGAACCACTAGACTGAGGAACAGCTTCTACCCTGAGGCTGTTAGACTCATGAATCTCTAACCAGATTAATTACTGTGAAATCACATCATGTTACTGCTGATCTGTTTCATGTTGCTGCTGATCTGTTTCATGTTGCTGCTGATCTGTTTCATGTTGCTGCTGATCTGTTTCATGTTGCTGCTGATCTGTTTCATGTTGCTGCTGATCTGTTTCATGTTGCTGCTGATCTGTTTCATGTTGCTGCTGATCTGTTTCATGTTGCTGCTGATCTGTTTCATGTTGCTGCTGATCTGTTTCATGTTGCTGCTGATCTGTTTCATGTTGCTGCTGATCTGTTTCATGTTGCTGCTGATCTGTTTCATGTTGCTGCTGATCTGTTTCATGTTGCTGCTGATCTGTTTCATGTTGCTGCTGATCTGTTTCATGTTGCTGCTGATCTGTTTCATGTTGCTGCTGATCTGTTTCATGTTGCTGCTGATCTGTTTCATGTTGCTGCTGATCTGTTTCATGTTGCTGCTGATCTGTTTCATGTTGCTGCTGATCTGTTTCATGTTGCTGCTGATCTGTTTCATGTTGCTGCTGATCTGTTTCATGTTGCTGCTGATCTGTTTCATGTTGCTGCTGATCTGTTTCATGTTGCTGCTGATCTGTTTCATGTTGCTGCTGATCTGTTTCATGTTGCTGCTGATCTGTTTCATGTTGCTGCTGATCTGTTTCATGTTGCTGCTGATCTGTTTCATGTTGCTGCTGATCTGTTTCATGTTGCTGCTGATCTGTTTCATGTTGCTGCTGATCTGTTTCATGTTGCTGCTGATCTGTTTCATGTTGCTGCTGATCTGTTTCATGTTGCTGCTGATCTGTTTCATGTTGCTGCTGATCTGTTTCATGTTGCTGCTGATCTGTTTCATGTTGCTGCTGATCTGTTTCATGTTGCTGCTGATCTGTTTCATGTTGCTGCTGATCTGTTTCATGTTGCTGCTGATCTGTTTCATGTTGCTGCTGATCTGTTTCATGTTGCTGCTGATCTGTTTCATGTTGCTGCTGATCTGTTTCATGTTGCTGCTGATCTGTTTCATGTTGCTGCTGATCTGTTTCATGTTGCTGCTGATCTGTTTCATGTTGCTGCTGATCTGTTTCATGTTGCTGCTGATCTGTTTCATGTTGCTGCTGATCTGTTTCATGTTGCTGCTGATCTGTTTCATGTTGCTGCTGATCTGTTTCATGTTGCTGCTGATCTGTTTCATGTTGCTGCTGATCTGTTTCATGTTGCTGCTGATCTGTTTCATGTTGCTGCTGATCTGTTTCATGTTGCTGCTGATCTGTTTCATGTTGCTGCTGATCTGTTTCATGTTGCTGCTGATCTGTTTCATGTTGCTGCTGATCTGTTTCATGTTGCTGCTGATCTGTTTCATGTTGCTGCTGATCTGTTTCATGTTGCTGCTGATCTGTTTCATGTTGCTGCTGATCTGTTTCATGTTGCTGCTGATCTGTTTCATGTTGCTGCTGATCTGTTTCATGTTGCTGCTGATCTGTTTCATGTTGCTGCTGATCTGTTTCATGTTGCTGCTGATCTGTTTCATGTTGCTGCTGATCTGTTTCATGTTGCTGCTGATCTGTTTCATGTTGCTGCTGATCTGTTTCATGTTGCTGCTGATCTGTTTCATGTTGCTGCTGATCTGTTTCATGTTGCTGCTGATCTGTTTCATGTTGCTGCTGATCTGTTTCATGTTGCTGTGTTCATTCATGCTCATCTGCTCACACAGACTCATGTTTGTGCTGCTGTTCGGCGTATTGTTTTTATGCTATTAGTGCTTAGTGTATATTTAGTTAACATTTTTCTTAATTCATATCTTAGATCTTATTACAGTTTTTCTTTTACATTTTATTGTTGGATGTAACTGGGACCCTGTGTACATAATCTCGTTCCACCACATGCACCACATGTGGTGTGTATGACAATAAAAAAACTGACTCTGAGTTAAAACAAATCTCTGATTACTTCTTATGCTGACAACACTCTAATAAAGAAAACACACAGAATGCTGGATAAAAAAATTTATGTAAATGTTTTGAACATTTTACAGTTTCAGCAATAATTTTACAACAAAAGTACAGAATCATTCCAAATATTTAGCAGCAGTTAAAAAATAATTAAGATCTGAAATCTGAGACATGTTCCCATTTAAAAAAAAATTGATTATTTTTTAAATGCTGCACATGATTTTTGAAAAATTCAATAAAAATTTACCAGTTGATATTTAAAGAAGTTTTAATTATTATATTAGATCCAGGTTCCATAAAACCATTATTTAAACTAGAATCAGTAGAGTTTATTTATTGTGTTGTTAAAGCTATTAAAGTAAACTTTTTAAAGACAAATTTAATATTTGCTTTGTTATAAACTCTACTTTGGCTTCACCTGAAACTGATCATCCATGCCTTTTTTGGTCAGAACTCTTGACTGTATCAATCATAGTATCGATCAGTTATTGGTGCTTTTATTGCTGTCACAGTGATCAAAGTTTTCTCTGCTGGTGCCAATAAAGCTGCAAGTTGTCAATAAAGTTGTTTCAAAAGTTTGCTACGGTAATAAAGTTTTGCTCAGTTTGAATGTGAAGCAGCTGGAACAAGGAAGACACGATGACATCATCATCATCATCCTCATCATCATCATCATCATCATCATCATCATCATCATCATCATCATCACCCTCATCATAGTGTCTCAGAACATCTTTGACCTCTCTGACCTCTGACCCTGAGGATACTGTTGCTACGACAACCACCTCAACAAAAAAGATTAATCAAAATAAAACAAACAACTCATTGTCATCATCTTCATCATTATCATCTTCATCAATGTAGTGCAGGTAAAAAACACACACGTGTGCCAGCTGTGTGTGTTTACGAGTTTGTTCAAAGTGTACCAGTACATGTTGTGTGTCAGTGCTCGTTGGACATGTGTCTGATGGTGTGTGTGTTGTGTGTCTGTTGTGTAGCTGTGTGTCAGTGCTCGTTGGACATGTGTCTGATGGTGTGTGTGTTGTGTGTCTGTTGTGTAGCTGTGTGTCAGTGCTCGTTGGACATGTGTCTGATGGTGTGTGTGTTGTGTGTCTGTTGTGTAGCTGTGTGTCAGTGCTCGTTGGACATGTGTCTGATGGTGTGTGTGTTGTGTGTCTGTTGTGTAGCTGTGTGTCAGTGCTCGTTGGACATGTGTCTGATGGTGTGTGTGTTTACGAGTTTGTTGTGTACCAGTTGTGTGTCAGTGCTCGTTGGACATGTGTCTGATGGTGTGTGTGTTGTGTGTCTGTTGTGTAGTTGTGTGTCAGTGCTCGTTGGGCGTGTCTGATGGTGTGTGTGTTGTGTGTCTGTTGTGTAGTTGTGTGTCAGTGCTCGTTGGGCATGTGTCTGATGGTGTGTGTGTTGTGTGTCTGTTGTGTAGTTGTGTGTCAGTGCTTGTTGGGCATGTGTCTGATGGTGTGTGTGTTGTGTGTCTGTTGTGTAGTTGTGTGTCAGTGCTCGTTGGGCGTGTCTGATGGTGTGTGTGTTGTGTGTCTGTTGTGTAGTTGTGTGTCAGTGCTCGTTGGGCATGTGTGATGGTGTGTGTTGTTGTGTGTCTGTTGTGTAGTTGTGTGTCAGTGCTCGTTGGGCATGTCTGATGGTGTGTGTGTTGTGTGTCTGTTGTGTAGTTGTGTGTCAGTGCTCGTTGGATGTGTCTGATGGTGTGTGTGTTGTTGTGTGTCTGTTGTGTAGTTGTGTGTCAGTGTTCGTTGGGCGTGTCTGATGGTGTGTGTGTTGTGTGTCTGTTGTGTAGTTGTGTGTCAGTGCTCGTTGGGCATGTGTGTGATGGTGTGTGTGTGTTGTGTGTCTGTTGTGTAGTTGTGTGTCAGTGCTTGTTGGGCATGTGTCTGATGGTGTGTGTTTTTTGTGTCTGTTGTGTGAGTTGTGTGTCAGTTCTCGTTGGGCATGTGTCTGATGGTGTGTGTTTTTGTGTGTCTGATGTGTAGTTGTGTGTCAGTGCTCGTTGGGCATGTGTGTGATGGTGTGTGTGTTGTGTGTCTGATGTTGTGTAGTTATGTGTCAGTGCTCGTTGGGCATGTGTCTGATGGTGTGTGTGTTGCTGTGTGTCTGATGTTGTGTAGTTGTGTGTCAGTGCTCGTTGGACGTGAATGATGGTGTGTAGGTTACTGTGCATCTGATGTTGTGTAGTTGTGTGTCAGTGCTCGTTGGACGTGTCTGATGGTGTGTGTTGTTGTGTGTCTGTTGTGTAGCTGTGTGTCAGTGCTCATTGGACGTGTCTGATGGTGTGTGTGTTGTTGTGTGTCTGTTGTTTTGTAGTTGTGTGTCAGTGCTCGTTGGACGTGTCTGATGGTGTGTGTGTGTGTGTGTTGTGTGTCTGTTGTGTAGCTGTGTGTCAGTGCTCGTTGGGCATGTGTCTGATGGTGTGTGTGTTGATGTGTGTCTGATGTTGTGTAGTTGTGTGTCAGTGCTCGTTGGACGTGTGTCTGATGGTGTGTGTGTTGCTGTGTGTCTGATGTTGTGTAGTTGTGTGTCAGTGCTCGTTGGACGCGTGTCAGATGGTGTGTGTGTTGCTGTGTGTCTGATGTTGTGTAGTTGTGTGTCAGTGCTCGTTGGACGTGTCTGATCGTGTGTGTGTTGCTGTGTGTCTGATGTTGTGTAGTTGTGTGTCAGTGCTCCTTGGACGTGTGTCTGATGGTGTGTGTGTTGCTGTGTGTTGTGTAGCTGTGTGTAAGTGCTCATTGGACGTGTTTGATGGTGTGTGTATTGTGTGTCTGATGTTGTGTAGTTGTGTGTCAGTGCTCGTTGGGCATGTGTGTGATGGTGTGTGTGTTGCTGTGTGTCTGATGTTGTGTGTGTTGCTGTGTCAGTACTCGTTGGACGTGTGTCTGATGGTGTGTGTTTTGCTGTGTGTCTGATGTTGTGTAAATGTGTGTCAGTGCTCGTTGGACGTGTCTGATGGTGTGTGTGTTGTTGTGTGTCTGTTGTGTAGCTGTGTGCCAGTTCTCGTTGGACGTGTCAGATTGTGTGTGTGTTGTTTTGTGTTTGATGTTGTGAAGTTGTGTGTCAGTGCTTGTTTGGCATGTGTGTGATGGTGTGTGTGTTGTGTGTCTGATGTTATGTAGTTGTGTGTCAGTGCTTGTTGTGCATGTGTCTGATGGTGTGTGTTTTTGTGTGTCTGATGTTGTCTAGTTGTGTGCCAGTGCTCGTTGGGCATGTGTCTGATGGTGTGTGTTTTTGTGTGTCTGATGTTGTGTAGTTGTGTGTCAGTGCTCGTTTGGCATGTGTCTGATGGTGTGTGTGTTGTATGTCTGATGTTGTGTAGTTGTGTGCCAGTGCTCGTTGGGCACGTGTCTGATGGTGTGTGTGTTGTGTGTCTGATGTTGTGAAGTTGTGTGTCAGTGCTTGTTGGGCATGTGTCTGATGGTGTGTGTTTTTCTGTGTCTGATGTTGTGTAGTTGTGTGTCAGTGCTCATTGGGCATGTGTGTGATGGTGTGTGTTGTGTGTCTGATCTTGTGTAGTTATGTGTCAGTGCTCTTTGGGCATGTGTCTGATGGTGTGTGTGTTGCTATGTGTCTGATGTTGTGTAGTTGTGTGTCAGTGCTCGTTGGACGTGAATGATGGTGTGTGTGTTACTGTGTGTCTGATATTGTGTAGTTGTGTGTCAGTGCTCATTGGACGTGTCTGATGGTGTGTGTGTTGTGTGTCTGATGTTGTGTAGTTGTGTGTCAGTGCTCGTTGGACGTGTGTGTGATGGTGTGTGTGTTGTTGTGTGTCTGATGTTGTGTAGTTGTTTGTCAGAGATCGTTGGACATGTATCTGATGGTGTGTGTTGCTTTGTGTCTGATGTTGTGTATTTGTGTGTCAGTGCTCGTTGGACGTGTCTGATGGTGTGTGTGTTGTTGTGTGTCTGATGTTGTGTAGTTGTGTGCTAGTGCTCGTTGGGCATGTGTCTGATGGTGTGTGTTTTGTGTGTCTGATGTTTTGTAGTTGGTTGTCAGTGCTCGTTGGGCATGTGTCTGATGGTGTGTGTGTTTTGTGTCTTGGTGTTGTGAAGTTGTGTGCCAGTGCTCGTTGGGCATGTGTCTGATGGTGTGTGTGTTGTGTGTCTGATGTTGTGAAGTTGTGTTAGTGCTTGTTGGGCATGTGTGTGATGGTGTGTGTGTTGTGTGTCTGATGTTGTGTAGTTGTGTGTCAGTGCTTGTTTGGCATGTGTCTGATGGTGTGTTTTTTTGTTTGTCTGATGTTGTGAAGTTTTGTGTCAGTGCTCGTTGGGCATGTGTCTGATGGTGTGTGTTTTTGTGTGTCTGATGTTGTGAAGTTTTGTGTCAGTGCTCGTTGGGCATGTGTCTGATGGTGTGTGTGTTGTTGTGTGTTTGATGTTGTGAAGTTGTGTGTCAGTGCTCGTTGGACGTGTGTGTGATTGTGTGTGTGTTGTTGTGTGTCTGTTGTTGTGTAGTTGTGTGTCAGTGCTCATTGGACATGTGTCTGATGGTGTGTGTGTTGTTGGGTGTCTGATGTTGTTTATTTGTGTGTCTGTGCTCGTTGGCTATGGGTCTGATAGTGTGTGTTTGTTGCTTTGTGTCTGATGTTGTGTAGTTGTGTGTCAGTGCTCGTTGGACGTGTGTCTGATGGTGTGTGTGTTGTGTGTCTGATGTTGTGTAGTTGTGTGTCAGTGCTTGTTGGGCATGTGTCTGATGGTGTGTGTGTTGTTGTGTGTCTGATGTTGTTTATTTGTGTAACTGTGCTCGTTGGCTATGGGTCTGATAGTGTGTGTTTGTTGCTTTGTGTCTGATGTTGTGTAGTTGTGTGTCAGTGCTCGTTGGACGTGTGTCTGATGGTGTGTGTCTTGTGTGTCTGATGTTGTGTAGTTATGTGTCAGTGCTCGTTGGGCATGCGTCTGATGGTGTGTGTGTTGTGTGTCTGATGTTGTGTAGTTGTGTGTCAGTGCTTGTTGGGCATGTGTCTGATGGTGTGTGTGTTGTTGTGTGTCTGATGTTGTTTATTTGTGTGTCTGTGCTCGTTGGCTATGGGTCTGATAGTGTGTGTTTGTTGCTTTGTGTCTGATGTTGTGTAGTTGTGTGTCAGTGCTCGTTGGACGTGTGTCTGATGGTGTGTGTGTTGTGTGTCTGTTGTGTAGCTGTGTGTCAGTGCTCGTTGGACATGTGTCTGATGGTGTGTGTGTTTACGAGTTTGTTCAAAGTGTACCAGTACATGTTGTGTGTCAGTGCTCGTTGGACATGTGTCTGATGGTGTGTGTGTTGTGTGTATGTTGTGTAGCTGTGTGTCAGTGCTCGTTGGACGTGTCTGATGGCGTGTGTGTTGTGTGTCTGTTGTGTAGCTGTGTGTCAGTGCTCGTTGGACATGTGTCTGATGGTGTGTGTGTTGGTGTGTGTCTGTTGTGTAGCTGTGTGTCAGTGCTTGTTGGACATGTGTCTGATGGTGTGTGTGTTGTGTGTCTGTTGTGTAGCTGTGTGTCAGTGCTCGTTGGACGTGTCTGATGGTGTGTGTGTTGTGTGTCTGTTGTGTAGCTGTGTGTCAGTGCTCGTTGGACATGTGTGATGGTGTGTGTTGTTGTGTGTCTGTTGTGTAGTTGTGTGTCAGTGCTCATTGGACATGTCTGATGGTGTGTGTGTTGTTGTGTGTCTGTAGTTTTGTAGTTGTGTGTCAGTGCTCGTTGGATGTGTCTGATGGTGTGTGTGTGTGTTGTTGTGTGTCTGTTGTGTAGTTGTGTGTCAGTGTTCATTGGACGTGTCTGATGGTGTGTGCGTTGTGTGTCTGATGTTGTGTAGTTGTGTGTCAGTGCTCGTTGGGCATGTGTGTGATGGTGTGTGTGTGTTGTGTGTCTGATGTTGTGAAGTTGTGTGTCAGTGCTTGTTGGGCATGTGTCTGATGGTGTGTGTTTTTCTGTGTCTGATGTTGTGAAGTTGTGTGTCAGTTCTCGTTGGGCATGTGTCTGATGGTGTGTGTTTTTGTGTGTCTGATGTGTAGTTGTGTGTCAGTGCTCGTTGGGCATGTGTGTGATGGTGTGTGTGTTGTGTGTCTGATGTTGTGTAGTTATGTGTCAGTGCTCGTTGGGCATGTGTCTGATGGTGTGTGTGTTGCTGTGTGTCTGATGTTGTGTAGTTGTGTGTCAGTGCTCGTTGGACGTGAATGATGGTGTGTAGGTTACTGTGCATCTGATGTTGTGTAGTTGTGTGTCAGTGCTCGTTGGACGTGTCTGATGGTGTGTGTTGTTGTGTGTCTGTTGTGTAGCTGTGTGTCAGTGCTCATTGGACGTGTCTGATGGTGTGTGTGTTGTTGTGTGTCTGTTGTTTTGTAGTTGTGTGTCAGTGCTCGTTGGACGTGTCTGATGGTGTGTGTGTGTGTGTGTTGTGTGTCTGTTGTGTAGCTGTGTGTCAGTGCTCGTTGGGCATGTGTCTGATGGTGTGTGTGTTGATGTGTGTCTGATGTTGTGTAGTTGTGTGTCAGTGCTCGTTGGACGTGTGTCTGATGGTGTGTGTGTTGCTGTGTGTCTGATGTTGTGTAGTTGTGTGTCAGTGCTCGTTGGACGCGTGTCAGATGGTGTGTGTGTTGCTGTGTGTCTGATGTTGTGTAGTTGTGTGTCAGTGCTCGTTGGACGTGTCTGATCGTGTGTGTGTTGCTGTGTGTCTGATGTTGTGTAGTTGTGTGTCAGTGCTCCTTGGACGTGTGTCTGATGGTGTGTGTGTTGCTGTGTGTTGTGTAGCTGTGTGTAAGTGCTCATTGGACGTGTTTGATGGTGTGTGTATTGTGTGTCTGATGTTGTGTAGTTGTGTGTCAGTGCTCGTTGGGCATGTGTGTGATGGTGTGTGTGTTGCTGTGTGTCTGATGTTGTGTGTGTTGCTGTGTCAGTACTCGTTGGACGTGTGTCTGATGGTGTGTGTTTTGCTGTGTGTCTGATGTTGTGTAAATGTGTGTCAGTGCTCGTTGGACGTGTCTGATGGTGTGTGTGTTGTTGTGTGTCTGTTGTGTAGCTGTGTGCCAGTTCTCGTTGGACGTGTCAGATTGTGTGTGTGTTGTTTTGTGTTTGATGTTGTGAAGTTGTGTGTCAGTGCTTGTTTGGCATGTGTGTGATGGTGTGTGTGTTGTGTGTCTGATGTTATGTAGTTGTGTGTCAGTGCTTGTTGTGCATGTGTCTGATGGTGTGTGTTTTTGTGTGTCTGATGTTGTCTAGTTGTGTGCCAGTGCTCGTTGGGCATGTGTCTGATGGTGTGTGTTTTTGTGTGTCTGATGTTGTGTAGTTGTGTGTCAGTGCTCGTTTGGCATGTGTCTGATGGTGTGTGTGTTGTATGTCTGATGTTGTGTAGTTGTGTGCCAGTGCTCGTTGGGCACGTGTCTGATGGTGTGTGTGTTGTGTGTCTGATGTTGTGAAGTTGTGTGTCAGTGCTTGTTGGGCATGTGTCTGATGGTGTGTGTTTTTCTGTGTCTGATGTTGTGTAGTTGTGTGTCAGTGCTCATTGGGCATGTGTGTGATGGTGTGTGTTGTGTGTCTGATCTTGTGTAGTTATGTGTCAGTGCTCTTTGGGCATGTGTCTGATGGTGTGTGTGTTGCTATGTGTCTGATGTTGTGTAGTTGTGTGTCAGTGCTCGTTGGACGTGAATGATGGTGTGTGTGTTACTGTGTGTCTGATATTGTGTAGTTGTGTGTCAGTGCTCATTGGACGTGTCTGATGGTGTGTGTGTTGTGTGTCTGATGTTGTGTAGTTGTGTGTCAGTGCTCGTTGGACGTGTGTGTGATGGTGTGTGTGTTGTTGTGTGTCTGATGTTGTGTAGTTGTTTGTCAGAGATCGTTGGACATGTATCTGATGGTGTGTGTTGCTTTGTGTCTGATGTTGTGTATTTGTGTGTCAGTGCTCGTTGGGCATGTGTCTGATGGTGTGTGTTTTGTGTGTCTGATGTTTTGTAGTTGGTTGTCAGTGCTCGTTGGGCATGTGTCTGATGGTGTGTGTGTTTTGTGTCTTGGTGTTGTGAAGTTGTGTGCCAGTGCTCGTTGGGCATGTGTCTGATGGTGTGTGTGTTGTGTGTCTGATGTTGTGAAGTTGTGTTAGTGCTTGTTGGGCATGTGTGTGATGGTGTGTGTGTTGTGTGTCTGATGTTGTGTAGTTGTGTGTCAGTGCTTGTTTGGCATGTGTCTGATGGTGTGTTTTTTTGTTTGTCTGATGTTGTGAAGTTTTGTGTCAGTGCTCGTTGGGCATGTGTCTGATGGTGTGTGTTTTTGTGTGTCTGATGTTGTGAAGTTTTGTGTCAGTGCTCGTTGGGCATGTGTCTGATGGTGTGTGTGTTGTTGTGTGTTTGATGTTGTGAAGTTGTGTGTCAGTGCTCGTTGGACGTGTGTGTGATTGTGTGTGTGTTGTTGTGTGTCTGTTGTTGTGTAGTTGTGTGTCAGTGCTCATTGGACATGTGTCTGATGGTGTGTGTGTTGTTGGGTGTCTGATGTTGTTTATTTGTGTGTCTGTGCTCGTTGGCTATGGGTCTGATAGTGTGTGTTTGTTGCTTTGTGTCTGATGTTGTGTAGTTGTGTGTCAGTGCTCGTTGGACGTGTGTCTGATGGTGTGTGTGTTGTGTGTCTGATGTTGTGTAGTTGTGTGTCAGTGCTTGTTGGGCATGTGTCTGATGGTGTGTGTGTTGTTGTGTGTCTGATGTTGTTTATTTGTGTAACTGTGCTCGTTGGCTATGGGTCTGATAGTGTGTGTTTGTTGCTTTGTGTCTGATGTTGTGTAGTTGTGTGTCAGTGCTCGTTGGACGTGTGTCTGATGGTGTGTGTCTTGTGTGTCTGATGTTGTGTAGTTATGTGTCAGTGCTCGTTGGGCATGCGTCTGATGGTGTGTGTGTTGTGTGTCTGATGTTGTGTAGTTGTGTGTCAGTGCTTGTTGGGCATGTGTCTGATGGTGTGTGTGTTGTTGTGTGTCTGATGTTGTTTATTTGTGTGTCTGTGCTCGTTGGCTATGGGTCTGATAGTGTGTGTTTGTTGCTTTGTGTCTGATGTTGTGTAGTTGTGTGTCAGTGCTCGTTGGACGTGTGTCTGATGGTGTGTGTGTTGTGTGTCTGATGTTGTGTATCTGTGTGTCAGTGCTCGTTTGGCATGTGTCTGATGGTGTGTGTGTTGTTGTGTGTCTGAAGTTGTGTAGCTGTGTGTCAGTGCTCGTTGGGCATGTTTCTGATGGTGTATGTGTTGTTGTGTGTCTGATGTTGTGTAGTTGTGTGTGAGTGCTCGTTGGATGTGTCTAATGGTGTGTGTGTTGTTGTGTGTCTGTTGTGTAGCTGTGTGTCAGTGCTCATTGGACATGTCTGATGGTGTGTGTTTTGTGTGTATGATGTTGTGTAGTTGTGTGTCAGTGTTCGTTGGGCATGTGTCTGATGGTGTATGTTGCTGTGTGTCTGATGTTGTGTAGTTGTGTGTCAGTGCTCATTGGACGTGTGTCTGATGGTGTATGTGTTGCTGTGTGTCGGATGTTGTGTAGTTGTGTGTCCGTGCTCTTTGGACATGTGTCTGATGGTGTGTGTTGCTTTGTGTCTGATGTTGTGTAGTTGTGTGTCAGTGCTCGTTGGATGTGTCTGATGGTGTGTGTGTTGTTGTGTGTCTGTTGTGTAGCTGTGTGCCAGTGCTAGTTGGACGTGTCTGATGGTGTGTGTGTTGTTTTGTGTCTGATGTTGTGTAGTTGTTTGTCAGTGCTCGTTGGGCATGTGTCTGATGTTGTATGCGTTGTTGTGTGTCTGATGTTGTGAAGTTGTGTGTCAGAGCTTGTTGGGCATGTGTGTGATGGTGTGTGTGTTGTATGTCTGATGTTGTGTAGTTGTGTGTCAGTGCTCGTTAGGCATGTGTCTGATGGTGTCTTTGTTGTGTGTCTGTTGTGTAGTTGTGTGTCAGTGCTCGTTGGGCATGTGTCTGATGGTGTGTGTGTTTTGTGTGTCTGTTGTGTAGTTGTGTGTCAGTGCTCGTTGGGCATGTGTCTGATGGTGTGTGTGTTGTGTGTCTGTTGTGTAGTTGTGTGTCAGTGCTCGTTGGGCATGTGTCTGATGGTGTGTGTGTGTTGTGTGTCTGTTGTGTAGTTGTGTGTCAGTGCTCGTTGGGCATGTGTCTGATGGTGTGTGTGTTGTGTGTCTGTTGTGTAGTTGTGTGTCAGTGCTCGTTGGGCATGTGTCTGATGGTGTGTGTGTTGTGTGTCTGTTGTGTAGTTGTGTGTCAGTGCTCGTTGGGCATGTGTCTGATGGTGTGTGTGTTGTGTGTCTGTTGTGTAGTTGTGTGTCAGTGCTCGTTGGGCATGTGTCTGATGGTGTGTGTGTTGTGTGTCTGTTGTGTAGTTGTGTGTCAGTGCTCGTTGGGCATGTGTCTGATGGTGTGTGTGTTGTGTGTCTGTTGTGTAGTTGTGTGTCAGTGCTCGTTGGACATATGTCTGATGGTGTGTGTGTGTTGTGTGTGTGTTGTGTGGTTGTGTGTCAGTGCTCGTTGGGCATTTGTCTGATGGTGTGTGTGTGTTATGTGTCTGTTGTGTAGTTGTGTGTCAGTGCTTGTTGGGCATTTGTCTGATGGTGTGTGTGTGTTATGTGTCTGTTGTGTAGTTGTGTGCCAGTGCTCGTTGGGCATGTGTCTGTTGGTGTGTGTGTTGGGTGTCTGTTGTGTAGTTGTGTGTCAGTGTTCGTTGGGCATATGTCTGATGGTGTGTGTGTCTGTTGTTTAGTTGTGTGTCAGTGCTCCTTGGATGTGTGTCTGATGGTGTGTGTGTTGCTGTGTGTCTGTTGTGTAGCTGTGTGTCAGTGCTCATTGGACGTGTCTGATGGTGTGTGTATTGTGTGTCTGATGTTGTGTGGTTGTGAGTCAGTGCTCGTTGGGCATGTGTCTAATGTGATGTGTTTTGCTGTGTGTCTGATGTGTAGTTGTGTGTCAGTGCTCGTTGGGCATGTGTCTGATGGTGTGTGTGTTGTGTAGTTGTGTGTCAGTGCTCATTGGGCATGTCTGATGGTGTGTGTGTTGTGTGTCTATTGTGTAGTTGTGTGTCAGTGCTCGTTGGGCATGTGTCTGATGGTGTGTGTGTTGTGTGTCTGTTGTGAAGTTGTGTGTCACTGCTCATTGGACATGTGTCTGATGGTGTGTGTGTGTTATGTGTCTGTTGTGTAGTTGTGTGTCAGTGCTCATTGGATATGTGTATGATGGTGTGTGTGTTGTGTGTCTGTTGTTTAGTTGTGTGTCAGTGCTCGTTGGGCATGTGTCTGATGGTGTGTGTGTTGTTGTGTTTCTGTTATGTAGTTGTGTGTCAGTGCTTGTTGGGCATATGTCTGATGGTGTGTGTGTTGTGTGTCTGTTGTGTAGTTGTGTGTCAGTGCTCGTTGGGCATGTGTCTGATGGTGTGTGTGTGTTGTGTGTCTGTTGTGTAGTTGTGTGTCAGTGCTCGTTGGGCATGTGTCTGATGGTGTGTGTGTTGTGTGTCTGTTGTGTAGTTGTGTGTCAGTGCTGTTGGGCATTTGTCTGATGGTGTGTGTGTGTTATGTGTCTGTTGTGTAGTTGTGTGCCAGTGCTCGTTGGGCATGTGTCTGTTGGTGTGTGTGTTGGGTGTCTGTTGTGTAGTTGTGTGTCAGTGTTCGTTGGGCATATGTCTGATGGTGTGTGTGTCTGTTGTTTAGTTGTGTGTCAGTGCTCCTTGGATGTGTGTCTGATGGTGTGTGTGTTGCTGTGTGTCTGTTGTGTAGCTGTGTGTCAGTGCTCATTGGACGTGTCTGATGGTGTGTGTATTGTGTGTCTGATGTTGTGTGGTTGTGAGTCAGTGCTCGTTGGGCATGTGTCTAATGTGATGTGTTTTGCTGTGTGTCTGATGTTGTGTAGTTGTGTGTCAGTGCTCGTGGGACGTGTGTCTGATGGTGAGTGTGTTGCTGTGTGTCTGATTTAGTGTAGTTGGGTGTCAGTGCTCGTTGGACATGTGTCTGATGGTGTGTGTTGCAATGTGTCTGATGTTAATAATAATAATAATGAATTCAATTTATAACGCACTTTTCATAAATGAAAATCTCAAAGTGCTACAAGGAGCAACAGAATTAAATGTAAAAAAAAACAAATAATAAAACAATTAAAATCAATAACAGTATCAGCTAAGATCAAAAGTAGAATCATGAGGAGGTAGAGTATGCTCGGTCGAAAAGAAAGGTCTTCAAGCCGCTCTTAAAGTCAACCACAGACTGTGGGGCTCTTAGACAGTCAGGAAGAGAGTTCCACAGGCGGGGGCAGCCACACTGAAAGCCCGGTCTCCCATGGTCCTTAATTTGGTTCTCGGAATGTGAAGGAGATTGCTGTTCTGTGACCGCAGCGAGCGGGTGGATGAGTATGGAATAAGAATATCCTTCAGATAATCTGGTGAAGTTCCGTGTAAGCATTGATGTGTAATGAGAGCAGTTTTGTACTGAATTCTGTAGGCGACAGGAAGCCAATGAAGGTTATGGAGAATGGGCGTAATATGTTCAAATTTACGAACTCTCAACAAGATCCTTGCTGCACTGTTTTGAATATATTGAAGTTTCTGAAGGTTTTTGCCAGGGATTCCAATAAACAGGGAGTTGCAGTAGTCGAGCCTGGAGGAGACAAAAGCATGGACGAGCTTCTCAGCATCGGAAAAAGTTAGGGATGGGCGAAGTCTGGAGATGTTTCGAAGATGGAAGAAGCAAGTTTTAAACAGATGCTTAATGTGATTTTCAAATGTAAGATTGGAGTCCATTTTTATTCCAAGATTAGTAACAGAGGTGGAGAAGGGGATGTCTTGTCCAGAAAAGGAAAGTGTTGTTATAGGAGATGTTTGTACCTGGTGAGGGGTGCCAATCAGTATGTTGTGTATTTGTGTGTCAGTGCTCTTTGGACGTGTCTGATGGTGTGTGTGTTGTTGTGTGTCTGTTGTGTAGCTGTGTGCCAGTGCTCGTTGGACGTGTCTGATGGTGTGTGTTTGTTTGATGTTGTGAAGTTGTGTGTCAGTGCTTGTTGGGCTTGTGTGTGATGGTGTGTGTGTTGTGTGTCTGATTATGTGAATTTGTGTGTCAGTGCTCGTTGGGCATGTGTTTGATGGTGTGTGTGTTTTTGTGTGTCTGATGTTGTGTAGTTGTGTGTCAGTGCTTGTTTGGCATGTGTCTGATGGTGTGTGTGTGTTGTGTGTCTGATGTTGTGAAGTTGTGTGCCAGTGCTCCTTGGGCATGTGTCTGATGGTGTGTGTTTTTGTGTGTCTGATGTTGTGTAGTTGTGTGTCAGTGCTTGTTAGGCATGTGTGTGATGGTGTGTTTTGTGTGTCTTATGTTGTGAAGTTGTGTGCCAGTGCTCTTTGGGCATGTGTCTGATGGTGTGTGTTTTTTGTGTGTCTGATGTTGTGTAGTTGTGTGTCAGTGCTCGTTGGGCATGTGTCTGATGGTGTGTGTGTTGTGTGTCTGATGTTGTGAAGTTGTGTGTCAGTGCTTGTTGGGCATGTGTGTGATGGTGTGTGTGTTGTTGTATGTCTGATGTTGTGTAGTTGTGTGTCAGTGCTCATTGGGCACGTGTCTGATGGTGTGTATGTTGTGTGTCTGATGTTGTGTAGTTGTGTGCCAGTGCTCGTTGGGCACGTGTCTGATGGTATGTGTGTTGTGTGTCTGATGTTGTGAAGTTGTGTGTCAGTGCTTGTTGGGCATGTGTGTGATGGTGTGTGTTGTGTGTCTGAAGTTGTGTAGTTGTGTGTCAGTGCTCGTTGGGCGTGTGTCTGATGGTGTGTGTGTTGTATGTCTGATGTTGTGTAGTTGTGTGCCAGTGCACGTTGGGCACGTGTCTGATGGTGTGTGTGTGTCTGATGTTGTGAAGTTGTGTGTCAGTGCTTGTTGGGCATGTGTCTGATGGTGTGTGTTGTTGTGCGTCTCATGTTGTGAAGTTGTGTGTCAGTGCTCGTTGGGCGTGTGTCTGTTGGTGTGTGTTTTTGTGTGTCTGATGTTGTGAAGTTGTGTGTCAGTGCTCGTTGGGCATGTGTTTGATGGTGTGTGTGTTGTGTGTCTGATGTTGTGTAGTTATGTGTCAGTGCTCGTTGGGCATGTGTCTGATGGTGTGTGTGTTGCTGTGTGTTTGATGTTGTGTAGTTGTGTGTCAGTGC
>JBBPBX010025230.1:0-19885 GCA_038048925.1 Garcialebias charrua | reverse complement strand
TATATATATATAGAATTTTATTCTTCTTCTGCTTCCTTTCATTTTAAATCTGTTTTTTCCTCCATATGCTTTGTAATGGTCCTTTTTGTGTTTTATATTTAAAATTAATAAAATAAATAAAATACAAAAAAAATTAAAAAAATCAGTAAATTAGCTAAAAAAGCTGAAATTAGCCACAAAAAAGCTGAAAGTAGCTTAAATGGCAGAGAGAAGTTTAAACTACCAGAAGGAATTAGAGAGAGCACATATTTGCTGAACTAGGCTGAAAAAAGCTAAAACAAAAAAGTAGAATTTGCTGAAAAAAGCTAAAATTAGTATAAACAGCTAAATAGTAGCTGAAATTTCAGAAAAAGCTGAAACTTGCAGAAATCAGCTGAAAGGAGCATAACAAGCTGAAACTAGCAGAAAGAAGTTAGAAGAAGCACAAAAATATTGTAGTTAGCAGAAATAAACTGAAAGGAGCACAAAACAGCTGGAAAAACAGCTGAAATTAGCTGGTAAAATGTTTGAATTTGCAGAAGGAAGCCGAAAGAAGCTGAAGCAGAACAAAATGTGAAAGGAGCAGTAAAACGTAAACAGATCAAAAGATTTGAAGGATGTAAAATGAGCTCAATTAATTAATACAGACTAAAAATGTCAGAAAAGGCTAACTATTTCAAAAAGCTAAAGTTGCACTAGTACAAAAGTCAGAGCACCCTTCTGAATGAGCTGAGTGTTTTGATTTATGAATTGTTGCAAAGCTGAAAAATTGCGGAACGAGAACGTTAAGAACGAACAGAACAGATAAAGTTGTAATAATAATAAATATAAAGCTTATTGCTGAAGATCTTGCTGAAAAACAGCTAAAATGAGCTACAACATGCTGAAATGTAGCTGAAACGAAACAAGCCTATGAAGAAAGCAGAGAGAACACATATTTGCTGAATTTGATTTAAATATGCAGAAACTAGTACAAAATCAGTAATTTACGGTAGCTAAAAAAGCTGAAATTAGCCCCCAAAAGAGCTGAAAAGTAACTAAAATGGCAAATAGAAGTTTAAACTACCAGAAGGAATTAGAGAGAGCACTTTATTTGCTGAACTAGGCTGAAAAAAGCTAAAACAAAAAAGTAGAATTTGCTGAAAAAAGCTAAAATTAGTATAAACAGCTACCCGGTAAATATAGCTGAAATATCAGAAAAAGCTGAAACTTGCAGAAATCAGATGAAAGGAGCATAACAAGCTGAAACTAGCAGAAAGAAGTTAGAAGAAGCACAAACGTATTGTAGTTAGCAGAAAGAAGCTGAAAGGAGCACAAAACAGCTGAAAATAGCTGAAAATAGCTGGTAAAAAGTTTAAATCTGCAGAAGGAAGCTGAAAGAAGCTGAAGCAGAACAAAATGTGAAAGGAGCAGTAAAACGTTGTAAACAGATCAAAAGATCTGAAAGGTGTAAAATGAGCTGAATTAATTTATACAGACTAAAAATGTCAAAAAAAGTCTAAATATTTAAAAAAGCTAAAGTTGCACTAGTACAAAAGTCAGAGCGCCCTTCTGAACGAGCTCAGTGTTTTGATTTATGATTTGTTGAAAAGCTGAAAAATTGCGGAACGAGAACACTACCAAAGAACTAACAGAATAAATTAAGTTGGGATAATAATAAATATAAACAGGACCACAATAGTGTGAATACTTGATAAGTACCGGTATTCACACAATTATAAAATTGAAAATAAGAAAAATTATATAGAACTCCTTTTTTGGGAATTTTTTCTTTTAGGGTTAGGATTAGGAATAGCTAATATTATGCACAATCCTACAGTGGTCATGATTTCGTCCACAGAACGTTAAAAAAAAAGACTTGCAATATAGAAAACTCACTTTTCCCAAAAGCATTGAAACTGTAGCATGCAGTCTTAAAACGACCCACTGTTCCATTGTTTTGAGACATTTTTTATTTTTGTGTCTACCTCCAGATTACGTAGTGGTGTCATGTTTCCCCAACGCCATCATCGCCAACGTCCCAGAGTGTCCATACGGCTGGGAAATCGAGCAGCTGTCCCTGGGGGGAGTGTGCTACACAGGAATTCACAGCCCGGGTTATTATCGCTTCATCATCCCAGACCTGACACCCAGAAACCACTCGTACTGCGGCACACAATCTGAGGTGAGAGAAGCAGATGTTTGGACCTTTCAACCAGTTTGGCACCATTCAAGATGTTTTACTTAGCTTTTTTGTTGCAGTACATGCCAGGAAAAGACCCGAAGTACATCTTCTATAACTCCATTGTGTCCAACGACACGTCCCTGATCGTCAGAAACCAGCCGGTCAACTACACCTTCAGCTGCATGTACCGAGCCGCCTACCTGGTGAACAACGCCGTCTTCAGCCAGAGGTAAAAGCACCGCCTCGGGACACGAACCCAACACAACTACCGCGTGGACGATTCGTGCATGCTGACACAATGGCTTGCAGTGTTTTTACTAAACCCTCTGCTTTTTCTAGAGTCGCCACGGTTTATGTGAACAATGGGAGCTTAGGCACTTTTAGGTCACAGTTATCAATGAACGTGTTCACGGTGAGTTGCTGCTCGCAGATTCAGTTCCTCCAGAGGAAGAGACTCAATGGTTGTCAGTCACAGCAATTCGTGCCTTTAAGCTAGGGATGCACCGATCCACATTTCTTACTTCCGATCCGATCCGATACCTAAATCTGGTTATCGGCCGATACCGATACTTTTCCGATCCGATACCATTCAGGTATATGAGCCTGTATAATTAATTTTTTTAACTGAGACTATTTGTTTTAACATTGTGTGAGTTAAACACAATGAAGACACTCCGGGGCCTCACAACAGGAAACTCACAAACTTTGACAGCACACAAGAGGCAGTTCTATATCACAGACGTCCTTCTCACTCATGGTGCAGCTGGAAAACTAAAATATCTCTAAGCATTATGGGAAAGACAACAAAATCCGCTCCCGTAGTGGTTAAGGGGAGTGGACTGTGTTGTCTTTCCCATAATGCTTAGCGTTTTTTTAGTTTTCCAGCTGCAACATGAGTGAGAAGTACGTCTGTGATATAGACCTGCCTCTTGTGTGTTATTAAAGGTTGGTTCTGAACGAGCTGAGTTTTTGGCCCCTAACCCACGCCCCCACCTGTCCCAGCGCGCAGCCAGCGAGCAGCTGCATGTTCTCATTCAAAGCGATGCATCACTGTTTTACATGTGACACAAATGTATTAAATTCCCCTTCTTAATCCCTTATCTGGAGTTTTCTTTTGTTTTTTTTGCCAAAAGTCAAGTGATCGCTCCCTCCTCCTCCTCCTCTCCCTCCGCTGATGAGGAAATGTCTGAGGTTGTCACGAGAGAACTAAACTGGGGTTTTACGTGGCTGCCCGAGTCCCATCAGATTTTCTGGTCTTCCGGTGTGCTGGACCAGCGCTCTATAGTTTTATTTTTTATTTTTTTAGAACGTTTTATTAACATATAAACACAGAATATGCAGCGGCAGCGAGAGAAAATGCAGCAGGAGGCGGAGCTGAAGTCAAGTTCAGCAGACTACGGGGGAGCAACCGTATATGGCTCGGAGGGGGAGGGAGCAGAATGCTTTCCCTGTTCAAAATTTTTCTAAGATCCAATGGTTTTGTTCCACAGCGGAGGCCACACCTCCAGCAAGAATCGGTTCTCTATGGAGAAAGTCCAGACCCTAGTCCTAAGCGAAGTGAAGGACAAGGGTCTGGTTTTAACCAGGCTAGGCCCAGAGTGTCTTCATTGGGTTTAACTCACACAAGGTTAAGACGGTAGTCACAGAAAATGGTGGAACATAAGTGCTCTTTGAAGCTGGATCGGAAATATTGGCAGGTTGGATCCGATATCCGATACTTCAATTATGCTGGTATCGGATGCCGATACCGATACTGGATCGGCCCCATCCCTACTTTAAGCACTTATTTAGTGTTGGGCGACTGGCTGTCTAATAAAAAAAGCTTTAAAAAGTCTGCGCGTCTTGTAGAACTCCAAGTTCCTCTACGCTAAAGATGCTCCCTATGTGATTGACACATCGGAGATCGGCTCTGAGGTTTTTATCGGCATTGAGGCTAAAGGTCTGAGTAACAGGTATATCACATTTATTCATTTATTTTGTACATTTTTAGATGCCAAACTAAGATTTTCTTCACCTGTCAGGTTTAAAGTTGTGATAAACAACTGCTGGGCCACTCCCACTCCGTACTCAACCGACAAGAAGAGGTGGAGTCTCATTATTAACAGGTGTGACGTTTACTTTATTATAATCCACTTTTAACACCTGCCGCTGAAAAATCAGGCTGAGTATGTGTGTGTTTGTCTGAAGCGTTTGCAAAATGTCTTTTAACAAATGTTAATAAAACCCAGAAAGTACAGCTAGTGAACTTTTGGAGTCAACTCAATGCAAGATGGCCGCCACAGCTAAATGATCTTAGCAAACTCAAAAAGTGGCTTTAACTCAGCCAATTTGTCTGATATCGTGTTTTCATTCAGTCCTTGTGTTTCTTCTGTGCCACTCCTCATTCAGTTAGTTTTAATCCCTCTGATTCAGCTCCGCCCACTCTCACCTGTTCCATGCATGATTTAGCTCAGTGCTATTCAATAAATAAGGGGTCACAGTTATTGAAAGTAAAGAGCTCAGAGGTCAGACATTCAGCAGTTATTCTCATTATACAAGGTTGTTTTACGATTTAAAAGTTTTATATGACAATTAACCCATTGGCCCAAACTGGGCACACCTGTGGGCCTGATTAGGCCCCCGGGCCACCAGTTGAATAGCCCTGATCTAGCCCAGGTGTCTCCACTTCCTCATCAGCCCCAGTCCATACGTTCTGTTGGTTCTCACTCATGCTTCAGATGAGAATTATGGGCTTTCATGCCATGTCCATGCGTCCTCCATGATTTACTCCTCGAGTGTTTTGTAAACTTACTGCCCCGTCAGCTTTTTGTTTTCTGTTAGGTCAAGTAACGTTTTTGGTTATTTATTCTAGCTCCTTGTGTCAGTCCATAGTTTTAACCTGATATCATTAAAAAAAGTACTTTCGAGGTTTGCCCAAATCTCCATTTCTCAAATGAACACAAAACTCTTGCGTGAAAGGCAGCGGGCGACATGCATTTCACCAACTTTTCATTTGTTGCAGCGCTTTTGTCTTTGATTTGTCTTTGTCCAAACAGCTGCTCCGCTGACAACACCGTGACCATTTTCGACAACGCCAAAGACAGCCGCTCCACGTTCAAGTTCAACTCTTTTCGCTTCCAGCGGCTGGAGAAGGTTTCCACCGTGTGGCTTCACTGTGAGGTCCACATCTGTGACGGGGAGAGACTCGTCTGTCAGCCCGTGAGCGCACTCATATCTAATGAGCAGGCATTAGACCTAACCCTAACCCTAACCCAGTGGTGTAGTCTATGTGACACGCAGGTATGGGGAGTATACCCACTAGAAATGCTTGGGAATTTCAGTGAAACCACTTAAAAGTGCCCAATGATACTAGCCCACGTGTCATTGTCAACACATTTGGAACATTTTGTAGACACGTTAACAGGTCTGTCTCGTAAATGAGTCCTTGAGGCTCAATGGGAGCTAACCTGTATAAATAAAGGTTGAACGAATGAACGAATATTGAGATGGTTCAACCTGTTAACACTTCTGTACTTACTACATAATACTTGAACATGTTTTGCTTTGACACTGTTTTATTTATTTATTTATAATAAAAAAAGAATTTTTTTACAATAAACACAATACAAAACAATCCCATAAATGATGATGTACAAAATATTTGAAAAAAATGAAAGGCAGCAGAAAGAAGAAAAAAATCTTATTATATCTGCCCCTTTTTTGAAACAATCAGTTCAAACAATAATAATCTCCCAGTAACAGAACAAAATGAATAACTCTTTCTAATTTTCTAAATACAATACACATTACGCTACTTCATATATATTTTTAACCATTTAGTTTTGATCATTTTCTTAAATGTACACATTGACTTGGCATTTTTAACTTCATTCTCCAAACCATTCCATAATCCAATTCCCTGGATTGAGGTAGACCGTCCCTTCGAACTAGTTCTGAATTTTGGTTTTACAAATATCTCTGTCCCCTTAAGATTATAACAACTTTGTCTTTTAACAAAATGCATTTGGATATTTAACGGTAATGCGTTATTCTGAGCCCTATACATAACTGATAAAATATTATAATCTACCAAATCATGGAACTTCAATAACTTCAGTTGGTAAAATAATGTGCTTGATGGATGACAGTATTGTTTTCTAGTGATAATTCTTATAGCTCTTCTCTGTAATACAAAAATAGGAGTAGTTTAAATAGTTTTATAGTAGTTTTAAAATGTTATAAATTCTATAACATGTTTTTAATACAAAGCCAACCACTGTACAAAGTTTGCTGTTCGTTTGTTCAAATATAAGCATCAGAGAAATTTTGAAATGTTCAGTATGCTTAAAAATCAAAATAAATTGACAATTACATTGTACTAACCGGCGTACTTTGATTTGTAAGCACAGTACACCCACTACAAATATGTAGATTATGCCACTGCCCTAACCCTAACCCTAACCCTAACCCTAACCCCGGAAAACAGAAATATTAAAGAAAAAAATCCTGGATTTTAAATTCTGGGCCCTGTTTGGGAATCTGTTGTGATCCAAACGATTAACTACACACGTGTTCGTCATCAGACGAGTTTTATGTCCAACAAATAATTTTACAGCGCGCCTCGTACCGGCTTGTCTGTCTCATTCGAAGCAACACATTTTTTTAAATTGAGTTGTAGTTTTATTTTGTGGCTGCAGGATTCAACAGTGTCTTTTAATTGTACTATTTAAAAACATTTGTATGTCCCTAAACATTTAAAAGTTAGCAAATTAAAACGCAAATTCAATTTAAATTCAACAAGTCCTCTTTTTTATTAGTAAAGCAGCATTTCCCAAAACTTAACCTTCACATTTTGTGTCTCACAGCTCAAACTTTTATCCTCTTGTTTTTTAAATGGGATAATTAATCTTTACCAACGCATAGCAAACCTTATCACAAACTGTCTGTTTTGATGTGCATGTGATTATGACGTTTTACATTTTCAGTACTTTAAAAAATGTCTGCATTATTCAGAATTAAACTTTAATAGATTGATTGTTTTTCCTGAAGAGTCCCTGCACTGGGAGGTCTCTGTCATCAGAGGTTGACCCAACCGGAGGGATCCTTTCTGCAGAGTTTCAGATTAAAGGTACCGCACAACATTTTTCCAGTTTATTTTATCCTGAGGCAAAACTCTAATAGTTTTGTACAAATTGATTGATTTCCTCTGTTAATCCTTCAACAGGCAGCAGCGCTTCAAATAACGGACACACTGCAGGTAAACAATAAAATGGAAAAAATGTGTCTTTCTTCTGTTCCCTATTCCGGGAGTCATCCTCCTCCATCTTCCTCTGTCCTCAATCCAACCATGTCCATGTCCTCTGTAAATGCATCCAAATATCTCCAAATTTCTAAAACATTTGAATTTAATCCCATTTCAGGAACCTCACTGTTCTTGCTGCTTCTGGTCCTGATGGACACGGGCTGGGCTTTAGCAAACGGAGCGAGAATGTAGAGAAACGTTATTTTATAAACAAACAGGGGGGAAGTGTCGCCCAAGACTCAGGAAGCACATGGGTACATTCCTCCTCCTTTTTTATTGTCAAAAAAACACACAGTTTGTGTGTATTTAGTGCATCAATTAAGGTTTTAAAACTGTACTTATTACTTCAATAAAAATGTTTGAAAAGTTGTCCCTCTTTTATTTTTGGGCAAAAAAAAAAAGAACAACACTGAAAAGCAGCTAATTTAACATTTATCATTAATATTTAACACCAGCTTTAAAAAGAAGGCACACACTTTAGTGTCATAATGCTTTTATTAAATAGAACATTATTGCAGGTTTAGAGGTATTTATGCCTTTTATCTGACAGAAAACAAAAAAAATCACTTTTATCTTGTGCATGACTCGTGCCATGTGTTGAAGACTGAAACAGAATAAACAGAAATAAACGAGTTGCTCCAAAGTAATTAAAACTGCCAACAAATGCAACACACCAGACCAAAGATAATTCAGGATATTATTGATCCATAAAGGGTGAAAATTTAATTTGATTCAAATTAAAGTTCTTTTTTACTTTTTTAAACCTGTGTGTATTTGATTTGCTTTACAATTTTTATTCGTGTTTAGTTCTTCATCATGACTGTATCTTTTAAAAGAAAGTTAAAATTGTTTTTGTTGTGTTGTTTTCATGTAAACAAATTTTAAACTACCGTATTTTTCGGCCTATAAGTCACTTTTTTGCCTAATTTACATGCACTGTGACTTGTACAATGAAGCGACTAATTTACGGATTTTCCCACATTTATAAACCAATTTTTGGTTGAAATATGACCATTGTCATTCATTCTGACTGAAACTATTGAACACTACCATTTTCAGCCATTAGGTGGCACTCGAGTAGTATGGCATGCCGTTGTATCATGCAAAAGGTAAAAGTGGCTATTAATGACACAGTCGGCTTGCCATAGCCTGCCACCTTTGTCCAGCTCACCTGGAGCAAACGTCAAATCAGCTTCATTTTGTTGCACCGCCAAGACGAAATGCAGCTGATTTGACCATTGACGTGCATTTATTAAGTAAAAGTTCAACTGAGACACACCTTTACTATAAAGTCGAGCAAACAAATAATTGTTTTAGGTGTTTATCTTGTTAAATTTCGAAGAAGTGCACAGCGAGTCCTCCCGTGCATGTGCCTACTTCAACGTATCAACTTTTGAAATACAGCTGATTTGACAAAGTGCGTTGATTAAGGAAAAGTTCAACTGAGACACACCTTTGCTATAATTTCGAGCAAACAAATAATTGTTTTTAAGTGTTAATCTTGTTAAATCCCCGTTAAAGTCCTCCAGTGCGCGCTCCCACGGCCACCATTTGGCAGCCAATAGATTTTTGGCACAACACCGGCCCACACTTCCAGGTTGTCAGCGGTGACGCATAATAGATGCGACGTATATGGTGAATCGATGTATTAATGGATTTTTCCACTTTATTAGACATACAGTATTTGAGCTGATGCGCCTCATAAGGAGGTGCGACATGTATTGCAGAAAATACAGTGTTGTATTTATTTTTTTATTTTTGAGAGGCTGTATATTTATTTCTTTGTTATTCTTCCATATTAAATTTTCCCATTTGTTGGCATTTTCATTTTTCTGGAGATTGATGTGTTTATTTCTGCGTGTATTTTCGATTTGATCAGTTTTAGGCACGTTTCTATTTAAAGATTGTGCCGTTTTTGTTTCACAGTGAGTTTAAAGTAAGAGCCTTTGTGGTTTTGCTGATGATTAAGAAACGTGTGCTTGTAGGTTTTTAAAAAGTGGAATGGGTAACGTTTGAAGTCAAAATAATGAGGTTAAACAGCATTATCTGGAAAACCTAAGCTTTCTCTCTGATTCTTCTGGCTTGTATATTTGTGGTATAAAAACCTCACTCAGCGACAGAAGTTTAAAATCCTCTCAGTGTTGACATCATTACATAAAAACCTATTGCAGGTGTAAAAATACATTGGAAATTATTTTGCCTTTGCGTGATGAAACCGTCATAGCACAAAAACACAACAAAACGAACAACAGTTCCAAAAACGCTGTCAGTGAACCAGAAGAGTTGTATCAAAATCACAAATATTAAAATAACCTTTAGTTTCTTTAACAACGACCACACATTGTGTCAATATACAAGGCTCTGTTTGCTCCTAGTAAAGTCAAAGTCGTGCATTTCCACTCCAGTTCATCCAGTTTTGTCCTCCTCAAGGTCGCCACTTTTCTTTTTCAAACGTTCACTTTAGTCATCGCTGATTTAGACTGGAAGATTTGGGACCTTACGTCTGCCGCTCTGGTCACTCCAAGTTTCTTTTTGCAGAGACAAAACAAAAACAGATCAGAAGACAACACGGGTTTAGGTTTGGTCCAGCAGACGGTGTGATGACGACGGTGCACGGGCACGCAAAGCAGTTTCCAAAGACAACACAACAGTTTTAAACGTCAAAACAGAAATCCTTTAAGAAGCCTGGTGGTGTTTTATTGAAAATAATTCAAAGACAATGCAGAGCTAAACCAGAGTGTGTTAACTGAGAAAACAAACTGTGGGAAAATATTTGGATGTGTTATTATGAGCTTAAAGCATAAAAACGGACCCTAACAGTGACAAAGACGTGGACATATGTACTCGACGTACCTCCGTTTGTATTTTCAGACAGTCAAATTTCGGCGAGTTGTGGACTACAGCAGTGGGATTAAATCCTTTTTTGCTCAGCAGCCAGTAGGTTTTCTGTAATCCTTTACCCTGTTTTAAGAGAAAATGTACTCTGGTCACAATATGTATGTAAATAAATAAATAAATAAATAAATAAATAAATAAATAAATAAGAGAAGTCACCTTCAGTTCAATTTCTCCTCTTTCTTCCATCTCAAATGATCCAGCCTGGACAAGAATGTCAGCCGTGGACTGGGAGATGTGAATCTTCAGGGCTGCAGATAAAAAACTTATTTTAGGTTAACATTTGGGGTTTGAGTCTTCAGGGTGTCAGCAATCAAACTGGTGCTGCTAAATCTCTAAATTGTATTAATCCTAAAAGGACATGAAACATTTGTAGAAGATTTGTGACAAAATACCTAAAGCTGCAATCTGGACCCATATGGTGTTACTGATGTTCCTACAGCCACTAGTTGGCAACTAAACCATAAGGTGTCCTGGAGGGAAGTAAACCAGGAGGTGTCTGGGAGGCAACTTAACCAATAGGTTTCCAGGAAGCAGTTAAACCGAGATGAGGCAACAAAACCAGGTGGTTTCCAGGAGAAAACTAAACCATTGGATGTCCAAGAGGCAACTACAAAGTACATCAGGAGGTTTCTAGGAAGCTTACAAGTCAAGAGATGTCCTGCAGGCAACTAAACCATAAGGTGTCCTGGAGGCAAATAAACCAAGAGAGTAGTCCATGAAGCAACTAGGGGTTGAACGAGTACATAATTTTAAAACTCGACATTAACATAATAATACTCGAGTAGTGCTCGAGTAGTTGATGATGTCATAGGATCTCAAGATGCAAAAAATAATTAACTAATTAAAACCGCAAAAAAAAAAAAAAGAAGTAATTTATTATTTACAAAAAAAGACCAACAAAACATTGGGAGCGTATATTATGCTCCTACCATTTATCTTACAGCAAATAAGTCACAGGAAACCCAAAACTGTTAGTTATTATTATTAAGCTGCAAAAGTGAAAAAATGTGCGGCACGTCAAAAACAAAACTAAAAACAGTGGGGCGGCTGACCACCCCGCACCACCGCCTGTGGTGCTGTGCATTAGGTTTAGTTTTAGAGATTAATATGATAATAGGTTTTTATAGGTTTAGAGATTAATATTTTTTGCCATTTGTGAAACAAGGTCAGAGGAAGCTGGTTCTGGTTCGGTCAATTGCACCCAGTGTTACACCACATTCTGTGACCTGCAACTAGGGGTGGGCGATACTGAGAATATTGGAATCGATCCGATACCAAATAAATACTGTGCTAGAATCGCATACTTCGATACCGATTCCGATACTTGGGGGCGCTGTTGAGCCGCACAAAATTATAACACTGCCAACAACACAAAAACAATGATAAGAAAACAACTTCTATTGCACAGATGTTTTAATGTCAAATAAAAATGCTCTATCAACTAGCTGCAGCAGCAGTATAAAAAATTGAACAGTGTGAGTAACAAAATATTTGCCCATCACCTCTTTTACAACACACAGTTGTTTAAATAAAAGTCACCAGTGCAAAATAACAAAAAAGCAGCAATGTTACAAAAACATAACACTGTCAAAATCACAAAAACAGTGATAAGAAAACAACTTCTATTGCACAGATGTTTTTTGAAAAAAACAAAAACAAAAAAAATCACATGTGGCCGTTTCCTTATCCACTGCAGTGAATAACATCCACACAGCGCTCCTCTTTCTCTCTGCCATCTCTGCTGCTTCTGCTAGCCTACTGCGCAGACCGCAGAGTGCGCACTCTCAAATACCTACCTACAGCAGGGGGAGAGGCACAGTTTGCGTGTGTGCCGGAGCGAGCGAGCGAGAGAGCGCGACAACAAAGCATCGATTCCACAGCGCTAGTATCGATTCGATACCAAGTACCACCTTGGTTTCAATAGTATCGATACTAGAATCGATACGCCCACCCCTACCTGCAACAGTTCATGCAACACCGCCCCCTACGGTCACAATATATGGTGGACACAGAATATGGCGTAACACCGGTTCGCAACGCACTCCAAACAGGAAGTTGATTCATTTTCTGTTCTGTAACTGCGACGCAATGACGTCACAACGAATACTCGACTTGAAATTAAAAAACTCGATAGAGGTCCAAGTAATCGAGGTGTTGATTACTCGAATACAGTACTGTAGTCTGTTAAAGTCCTAGAAGCAACTAAACCATGAAGTTTCCAGGAGGCAACTAAATCAGGAGATGTCCAGGAGAAAACTAAACCATTGGATGTCCAAGAAGCAACTACACCAGGAGGTTTCTGGGAAGCTTATAAGTCAAGAGATGTCCTGCAGGCAACTAAACCAGAAAGTGTCCAGGAGGCAACTAAACCATTGGATATCTAGGAGGCAACAAAATGAGGAGGTGTTCAGGAGGAAACTAAACCAGGAAGTTTATATGAGGCAACTAAATCAGGAGGTTTCTGGTAGTCAGTTAAACCAGGAGGTGTCCATGAGGTAAATAAACTAAGAGGTGTCCAGGAGACAATTAAACCAGGACGTGCCTAGAAGGCAACTAACTCAGATGCCCCAACTTCAGTAGTAGAGGCTGTCCAGAGGCCATTGAGACAAGACGCTCAACATCTTAGATTTAACTATTTGGATTTTTGTACTGAGTTGCTAACATTGACCACAGGTTAATTTCTGCATATACTGTAGTCTTTTCGTTTTTAGCTTCATTGTGTCCTCTAGGGAAACACTTGGCAACAGAATAAAAACAAAAGGAGATGAGTATTTCAAAGCCCATTTGATCCTTTTTGACAAAAATCTTGAAAACCAGGAGCATCATCTGCAAAAGCCATAACTCACGTAAGCTGTTACTTTCCATGCGAGATGCTGTGTTCACTGTATCACCAAAAAGACAGTAGCGAGGCATGGTGGTACCAACAACTCCAGCAACCACCGGACCTACAAGAAGCACATCAATCAATCAATCAATCACCTTTATTTTACCATGTAGAGCCCATTGAGATTGAGATCTCTTTTACAAAGGTGACCTGGTCAAGTGGTCAGCAGCACACGTAATTGACAATAAGCATTTGCATTTTTCAAAAATAAAGAAAACTACAATCGCAATAAATAGATGTTGACAGTTCAAAACCATCAGGATAAGACAGACTTCTATAGGCATTACGGTATATATACAAAAACAGACAGACATTGATTGAGTAGACAGACATCGATTGAGTAGATACAATAAAAAAATCAACAATGACATGTATATTGGATAAGTAATGTTTAGAAACATCTGCGATGGTCAAGTTTCTTGATGACATTATCTAATATGGTTGACATGAAGGAACATAATCAGAGCTCGACCTTCTACAGAATCTTTTTCAAAACAGACTCATTTCTCACATAGATGTCATTCATGAATAGCAAGTTTAAGAACCAGAGACAGAGAGCTTTTTTTGTTCTTTTTGTTCTTTCGCGTTTTCAAAGTAAGATTGTACACAAAACATATTAGCTGATTGATGGAAGGCGACCAACCAGAGCACTGTGCTGAGAGGACTGACCATCGGGAGCACCGGGACATTTCCCGGTGACCTGGCCCGCTCAGTCATCGCCTAGGAACCCTCTAATTTGGACATTTGGAATAAAGGCTAAGCAATAAAAGCCAACCAACTAAAATGTCTCACTTAAACTGTTTTGTTTTGGGATTTTTAGTTCCTTCAGAAAAACAAAAAAGGTAATTATTACCAACTAACACAAAAAAGGGTAATAGGAAAATTGGCTATGTTGAACTTCATGCATTTGTGCTGCTACAGTCCATTACCTGAGTGTATGCCAATCCGAATTGCGAGAATCTCGTTTGGCATGTGGGCGATTTTGAAGACCTTTATTGAACTCAGGAAATGTAGAGCCATCGTGGATATCTCCAAAACATGTTTGTTGCCATTGCTGATAGGCAGGCCACTAGCTACCATGTATGCATCACCAATGGTTTCCACCTTATAAAGAAACAAAGATGAGATTTGAAAGTGTTTCTTTTTCTTCTAAAAATACAATACGGAAACGCTGAAGCTAGTTTTTTATTGATACATTTGGGAATGACTTGTTTACTGTTTAGCTGAGAGCAAAAGAGAAAGTAGTTGTCAAGTTAGCATGTAGCTCAAAGGCAAGGCATGCATGTTCTTGGCTAGTCGTTTATCATGCTTTAGTTTGCACATTTGTACTAACAAAAATAGGAATTTGGTTCATAGATACAATCGGACACTTAGAAAAGTCATGTTTGCTGCTTAGTAAAGTGCTAAAGAAAATAATTGATTGTGAAATTAACTTGCAGCATAAAAAGTGCGATAAACGACTACGGTACTAAAAATATGCATGCCTTGCCTTTCAGCTGCGTCTAACTTGACAATTATCTTCTCCTTTTCCAGAAATTAGCTTGCAGCTAATTGACTAAAAATGTTGGATTTATTTTTGGTTAGACTTTTTTTTTTAGCTCTTGTATGACAAACACAATGATAGTCTGAAATAAACGTGGCTTATGTTGCTAGAATTTCAGATGTTTTACATGTTTCTTCACTTATTATTGTTTCTTTAAAAATGTTTTTTTCCCATCAGTGTTTACAATAAGCTAAGTTAAGCTAAGTGGTGTTTGAAGTTGGGGTCAGGGCCCAACTGTGGGTTGTGAAACAAACTGAGATGTCCTGATAAGATCTAGAGGAATAATTTTGTTGTACCCGGGTGATTCTTTTTTTGCGGCAACATTTTGGCTTCAGGACTTTTGAAAATAAAAAGAGTAATATTTTAAGTTTTAAATATTTTGTTACATCACTGACATGTTTAGCAATAAGAAATTAATAATGGTCAAGCTCAGGGCTGGATAAAATAATAATTACAGGTAAAGTAATAATTACATGTATATGTGATTACGTTTTACCTGAATTTCCACCCTGTTAGGTCCTTGTTACACCTTGTTTGGTTCATAAACCTAACAGGGTGGAACATAACAGGGTGGAATTTTTTTAGCTAATCTAGCTGTAGCTCTTTATGTGGTCAACATTTAGCTAGCTAACCTTCAACAGAATAGCAAACCTTTAATGACTAAATCTAATATGTTGTTTTTTAAATTCTACCAAATAAACATTTCCCACAATTTATCTTAACAGGGTGGAACTTTAAGGTTGACGCATACAGGTTTAATATATTTAAGATTAAAAAAAGTAAGGAGAGAGTGACAGATGAAGCTTAACTTGTTTTCCATGGTTGAATTCCCTCCAAAACCAGTTGATGTCTTCTTCTTGTAAATGGCTTTTATGGAATTGTAGTCTTTTGAGGGCAAAAAGGAAACATTCTAACAGGGTGGAAAGTTACTACTGGGACATGTATAATATCAAGAAAATATCAAATAAAAAAAATAGTTTCAACAGATTCAGTTTCATAATAAAATAAGGTTTAGTCCAGTCAATCAAATTATTGAAGAAATTTCTTTTTTAATTTAATTTTATTGTTTAAACTTATTGAGGAAATATTTTACACTGCACTGCGGACACAATAAAATTGACCATCTATGTCACCAAAAAGGTGTGTAAAGTACAAAATAATATTTTAAATGCATTTCATTTATATTTGAATGATGGCAAACATCTAAGTGTATAATTAAAATACTTTGTTGTAAATATTTGGCACATTTTAGAAAAAAATCAGGGTAAGAGAAACATGCGGACATGAATGTTGCCCCAAAAAAAGAATCACCCACGTCCGTTGCAATGACATTAAAGCAATTCTGAAATTAAACTAATTTAAAAAAATCATTAGCAAACGCATATTTAACTTGAACTTTTCCAAAGAGTTAAAAAACTGTAACCATAAATGGATTTAAAAAATAATACAATACAATAGGTAGTAGTAGTCTCATCTGATCTGCGGCCGCATGTCTTGGACACTCGGGTGAGGAGAGGGGCGGAGCTGTCTACTGACCACTACCTGGTGGTGAGTTGGCTCCGATGGTGGGGGAGGATGCCGGTCAGACCTGGCAGACCCAAACGTATCGTGAGGGTCTGCTGGGAACGTCTGGCAGAGTCTCCCGTAAGACGGAGCTTTAACTCCCACCTCCGGGAGAGCTTTGAACACGTTCCGAGGGAGGCGGGGGACATGGAGTCCGAGTGGGCCGTGTTCCGCGCCTCTATTGTCGAGGCAGCTTATCGGAGCTGTGGCCGCAAGGTTGTTGGTGCCTGTCGAGGTGGCAACCCTCGAACCCGGTGGTGGACACCGGCAGTGAGGGATGCTGTCAGGCTGAAGAAGGAGTCCTATTGGGCCTTTTTGGCTTGTGGGACCCCGGAAGCAGCTGATAGGTACCGGCAGTCCAAGCGGCATGCGGCTCGGGTGGTTGCTGAGGCAAAAACTCGGGCGTGGGAGGAGTTCGGAGAGGCCATGGAGAATGACTTCCGTACGGCTTCGAGGCGATTCTGGTCCACCATCCGGCGTCTCAGGGGGGGAAAGAGGTACGAGACCAACACCATTTATGGTGGAGGTGGCGTGCTGCTGACCTCAACTCGGGATGTTGTGAGTCGGTGGGCGGAATACTTCGAAGACCTCCTCAATCCTACTGGCACGTCTTCCACTGAGGAAGCAGAGCCTGGGGACTTTGGGTCGGGTTCTCCGATCTCTGGTGCTGAGGTCGCCGAGGTGGTTAAAAAGCTCCGCGGTGGCAAGGCTCCGGGGGTGGATGAGATTCGCCCGGAGTTCCTTAGGGCTCTGGATGTTGTAGGGTTGTGTTGGCTTACGCGACTCTGCAATATCGCGTGGACATCGGGGGCAGTTCCCTTGGATTGGCAGACTGGGGTGGTGGTTCCCCTATTTAAAAAGGGGGACCGTAGGGTGTGTTCCAACTATAGGGGGATCACACTCTTAAGCCTCCCTGGTAAGGTCTATTCAGGGGTTCTGGAGAGGAGGGTCCGTCGGATAGTCGAACCTCGGATTCAGGAGGAGCAGTGTGGTTTTCGTCCTGGTCGTGGAACACTGGACCAGCTCTACACCCTCAGCAGGGTCCTGGAGGGTGCGTGGGAGTTTGCCCAACCAGTTTACATGTGTTTTGTGGACTTGGAGAAGGCATTCGACCGCGTCCCTCGGGGGGTTCTGTGGGGGGTACTCCGGGAGTATGGGGTACCAGGCCCTTTGATAAGGGCTGTTAGGTCCCTGTACGACCGGTGTCAGAGCTTGGTCCGCATTGCCGGCAGTAAGTCAGGCTCGTTTCCGGTGAGAGTTGGACTCCGCCAAGGTTGCCCTTTGTCACCGATTCTGTTCATAACTTTTATGGACAGAATTTCTAGGCGCAGCCAAGGTGTTGAGAGGATCCGTTTTGGTGACCTTAGAATCGCTTCTCTGTTTTTTGCAGATGATGTGGTCCTACTGGCTTCATCAGTTCGTGATTTACAACTTTCACTGGAGCGGTTTGCAGCCGAGTGTGATGCGGCCGGGATGAGGATCAGTTCCTCCAAATCCGAGGCCATGGTCTTGAGCCGGAAAAGGGTAGCATGCCCTCTCCGGGTCGGGGAGGAGGTCCTGCCCCAAGTGGAGGAGTTTAAGTATCTCGGGATCTTGTTCACGAATGAGGGAAAACTGGAGCGTGAGATCGATAGGCGGATAGGTGCAGCGTCCGCAGTGAAGCGGGCGCTGTACCGGTCTGTCGTGGTGAAGAGAGAGCTGAGTCAAAAGGCAAAGCTCTCAATTTACCGATCGATCTACGTTCCCACCCTCATCTATGGTCATGAGCTTTGGGTTATGACCGAAAGAACAAGATCTCGGATACAAGCGGCTGAAATGAGTTTTCTCCGCAGGGTGGCTGGACTCTCCCTTAGAGATAGGGTGAGAAGCTCAGTCATCCGGGAGGGACTCGGAGTAGAGCCGCTGCTTCTCCACATCGAGAGGAGCCAGTTGAGGTGGCTCGGGCATCTGGTTAGGATGCCTCCTGGACGCCTCCCTGGTGAGGTGTTCCGGGCACGTCCCACCGGGAGGAGACCCAGAGGAAGACCCAGGACGCGCTGGAGGGACTATGTTTCTCGGCTGGCCTGGGAACGCCTTGGGATTCCCCCGGAGGAACTGCTCCAAGTGGCTGGGGAGAGGGAAGTCTGGGCCTCCCTACTTAGGCTGCTACCCCCGCGACCCGACCCCGGATAAGCGGAAGAAGATGGATGGATGGATGGACAATAGGTAGTTAGGCTCTTTGATAAATTACATTTTAGCAGTATTTGTATACGGTACTTCATCTGACAATAATTGGAGTTAAAACCAAAATTATTTAGAATCCACTGAGTTAAGCTAACTGGACACTAGTTTCCTACTTTTTTAAATCAACAATAAAAATCTCACATTCAATTATTCTTACTTTGTAGACATCGTACAATGTTATGATGTCATCAAACAGGCTGTAGAGGTCATTGAGAAACGTAACCACCTCCATTGCAGAGCTGACAGAACACATGGAGGTGAAACCCACAACGTCAGAGAAGAAGATCGTCACCATGTCATAGCTTTGCGGCTCCACAGACTTTCCTGCCATCAGCTCATCTGCAATATATCTACAATCAATGGAACAACACAAACATGCTAAGGTGGCTATAATAATGAGGAAAAACACCATTTAAATAAAAAAAATTGAGCATGCATCAGGGTACCATTTATATAGATTTTTATGCAGTTTGTGTGTGAGGCACCTTGGTAACATGCTGGAGAGAAGCTTATCTGCCCGGGCTTTCTCTGCTGTAAGCTGATTGGTCCGCTCCTCCACAACTTCCTCAAGGTGATTTGCATATTTCTCCAACTTATCCACCATGTTGTCCAGGATATTTGCATGACTACATAATATTAAGGTATTAAAACGTGAGTGTGTTCAATTTTTTGTCAATAAGATAACTTGAAAATATACATTTTTGTAATAAAGGTGGACTATGCCTGTGTGCAATACTCATTCCCATAAAAAAAGTGTGATTGCTTGCTCTTTTAGGACCTATAGGTTACAGTTTTGTGTAAATAATTTTTTTTAATCCAGCAGATTTGACCATTTGAACCGGTTAAGCTCAGAAAAACCTTGTGCTATAAAGTCAGATAAGAAATATATTTTTTCTCAGCAAAGAAATAATTGTTTTTACCGTGTTTTCATGGAAAGTCCTTATCTTCTGTGGCCGTCGCGGCCGCCATTTTGAAGAGGGCAGTGGAGAAATACTTTTAAAAATCCAGACGCGTCGCGTAGGCCGCTGAGAAACATCCATAAGTTCACCCTCCATGTTAAAAACTCTTCGTCTGACTCTTCGAAAACAAGCAATAAGGCTGCAGAGTAACACACTGGCTGCTAACTGAGAGCGCTCGCTCTAGTAAAGAGACTGAGGGGACGCTTTTTTGTCACGGACCACATCCGGCGCTGACAGGATATGGTCTGTTAGCAGTCGTCCGGGCTTGTAAATAAGTTTTTTCGGTTTTACTGATAGATAATTAGTTATTAGCGGTACTGCATTTTAAATAAAAATAGCGCAAATCCGCGTATGAATTATAAAAGTTAGTTAATTGTAAAGCTAACAGATT
>JBBPBX010025229.1:0-36487 GCA_038048925.1 Garcialebias charrua | reverse complement strand
TATATATATATATATTATATATATATAGATAGATATATATATATAGATATATATAGATAGATAGATAAATAGATAGATAGATAAATAATAAAGATCTAAAAGCTACACCGTACAAGAAATGAGTAACTTTATGTCACAAATCTATGTAAAAGCTTATTTTAATGAGGTGTTTCCTGTTTTAAATCTCATTTTTTAAATAAATGAGAGCAGAAACTGAGATTTGATTAATGAAGCAGAAACAGAACGTAAGAGTGACGACTCGGAGGTTTTCCACAACACCTAGCCCCCCACCAGCAGACCGAGTCATTTTCAAGTTTGAAGGAGAATTAAAACATGAGACTGAAGTGTCCACGAGGCGTTCACACACACACACACACATCAGTCTGGTGCAGGCTCAGTACGACCCACAGGGAAGTTCATGTTGATGCGAATGTTTGTAGTTTGGAGACATTTTATCACCACTAGGGGCAGTGGTGGAGCCAGGGAGTGGCCAGTGGTGGCCTTGGCCCCCAAAGATTCCTCTTTGGCCACCCCAAAGGCCACCTGAACTAACCATTCTTGATTTGCTTTGGGGTAGAGTGCTTTGCATCTTAATCTACTTTTTTACTGTTCACACAGTTTCTGCCATTTCTCTCAAACTTTGAGATTGTAGTGGAACAGGCCCTCATGTCTGTCCTGGATTTACACCTTTTCACAGCTCTCTGAAACTCTTAGTGTTACACTTTTCTTGAAGCTCTCAAGGAAACAAGTGGACTCTATTTTATTACATTTATTTTGAATTAAGAGACACAAATTTGTGGTAATTCAGAATTGATCAGCAGTACCGTAAAAACTTTTGTCATTTTATGATAATCTGTTATTAACATGAGTTGTCACTCTTAATATGATGGTTTATTCTGCAGTACGATGGTGCTTAGAACTATGTGAAAGTTGAAGAACAAGTCAGAATGATCTGTTAGTATTTGTTTGAAGTGTTTGGGAACTAAGTGAAAAGTCGTAGACATAAGTTCTCGTTCTGTCTCCTGTCCTTTCTAAAAACAAATTCTCTGTTCTCATAATTTTCTTCCTCTGTTCTTAAAACTGTCTGCTTCGTGTTATGAAAGCATTTCTAACTGACGTTCACCTGACGTCAACAAATCTCCTCCCACTCACTGGTTGTTTCAACCAATGAACGGAGGAGAAAACTGACGTCAGATCCTGTTAAATGTCCCAGCTTCCTGGGACTCATGAGTCTCTGAGAGGGTCTGAGATGCATTGGACTTCTCTCTCCAAGTTGTTGTACGGTGAGTCATGAGTCAAAGACCCGTCCGGTCAGCGAAGGGTTACGTGAGTCATGAGTCAAAGACCCGTCCGGTCAGCGAAGGGTTACAGTGAGTCATGAGTCAAAGACCCGTCCGGTCAGCGAAGGGTTACAGCGAGTCATGAGTCAAAGACCCGTCCGGTCAGCGAAGGGTTACAGCGAGTCATGAGTCAAAGACCCGTCCGGTCAGCGAAGGGTTACAGCGAGTCATGAGTCAAAGACCCGTCCGGTCAGCGAAGGGTTACAGCGAGTCATGAGTCAAAGACCCGTCTGGTCAGCGAAGGGTTACAGCGAGTCATGAGTCAAAGACCCGTCCGGTCAGCGAAGGGTTACAGCGAGTCATGAGTCAAAGACCCGTCCGGTCAGCGAAGGGTTACAGCGAGTCATGAGTCAAAGACCCGTCCGGTCAGCGAAGGGTTACAGCGAGTCATGAGTCAAAGACCCGTCCGGTCAGCGAAGGGTTACAGCGAGTCATGAGTCAAAGACCCGTCCGGTCAGCGAAGGGTTACGGCGAGTCATGAGTCAAAGACCCGTCCGGTCAGCGAAGGGTTACAGCGAGTCATGAGTCAAAGACCCGTCCGGTCAGCGAAGGGTTACGGCGAGTCATGAGTCAAAGACCCGTCCGGTCAGCGAAGGGTTACGGCGAGTCATGAGTCAAAGACCCGTCCGGTCAGCGAAGGGTTACAGCGAGTCATGAGTCAAAGACCCGTCCGGTCAGCGAAGGGTTACAGCGAGTCATGAGTCAAAGACCCGTCCGGTCAGCGAAGGGTTACGGCGAGTCATGAGTCAAAGACCCGTCCGGTCAGCGAAGGGTTACAGCGAGTCATGAGTCAAAGACCCGTCCGGTCAGCGAAGGGTTACAGCGAGTCATGAGTCAAAGACCCGTCCGGTCAGCGAAGGGTTACAGCGAGTCATGAGTCAAAGACCCGTCCGGTCAGCGAAGGGTTACAGCGAGTCATGAGTCAAAGACCCGTCCGGTCAGCGAAGGGTTACAGCGAGTCATGAGTCAAAGACCCGTCCGGTCAGCGAAGGGTTACAGCGAGTCATGAGTCAAAGACCCGTCCGGTCAGCGAAGGGTTACAGCGAGTCATGAGTCAAAGACCCGTCCGGTCAGCGAAGGGTTACAGCGAGTCATGAGTCAAAGACCCGTCCGGTCAGCGAAGGGTTACAGCGAGTCATGAGTCAAAGACCCGTCTGGTCAGCGAAGGGTTACAGCGAGTCATGAGTCAAAGACCCGTCCGGTCAGCGAAGGGTTACAGCGAGTCATGAGTCAAAGACCCGTCTGGTCAGCGAAGGGTTACAGCGAGTCATGAGTCAAAGACCCGTCCGGTCAGCGAAGGGTTACAGCGAGTCATGAGTCAAAGACCCGTCCGGTCAGCGAAGGGTTACAGCGAGCTGCTGTGTATCCTGAACTGAGCGTCACGGCTCCAGGCTGTGGATGCATCTCCTTGCTGGAGTGATTTATCTTGAAACCAAACCACTTTTCTGAAGATCCAAGCGGACGACAGGAGACGTTGAAAAGTAAATAAATAACCAGTTTGGACGTACTGGGCCTGCGAGGACTCCGTACGCCTGAAAGGCTGGTGCCATCTCTTTACCAGACTGGTCGTTGTAAGTCTGCTGTTTGCAAACGTACCTGGAGTATTAGCCAAAGTCTGATGGGAAGTGTCATCTCTGGTTATAAACTCAAGATAAACTTCAACCATTTCCCTTCAACCTCCATTTTCTTTCTCCTAAACTTCTCCTTAAACTTTATATCTTTTGCTAGTTAACTAAACTTTAAGTTTGTGCCTGCAGTATAAGTAAATATACCAACTTTTACTTGTCTGTTGAACTATGTTTTAATCTGTGAAAGTTAGTTATAGGAAATTCTGATCGATCAATCTATGTAAATATGTTGATGTAATTTAATGATTTGTTATTAAATGATTCTACCTTTGGTAGGTCAAACATAACGTTTCCTGTCAAGTTACATATCACTGAGTCACAGATTTATTGATATTAATCTGAAAAAGATGAGAACCCGTGAATTATTGATGATACTTTTGTGTCAGATAAAATCTGCTCAAATTTACATCTAAGTATAGGTAAGTCAGTAAACTGACCTCGTCGTCAATTTTATTACAAGATTAGATTAAAAATTCTGACTTTTCTTTCAAACTTCGGAGAATTTTTATTTTATATTATTTTATGTTACCGTGGTTTTAATGTTCTGCCGTGGCATTAACCATTTTCAAGGCTTTGTCAAGTCTGAAGGCACCAACATGATTTACATGTTTCCATTAGACTGAAATGTGATTCAGTGGTTAGAGCAGCCGTCCTCTAATGCAACAGTTGTCTTTTTTCATTCAATCTTTATTTCTACAGGTTAGTCCCATTGAGCCTTGGGGACTCGTTTACAAGAGAGACCTGGTTTTAACAAAGAGTGAAGACAACAGTGGACAATCATAAAGGATGTGCACAAATTGAGAATAACTAGTGAAAAAATGGTATTAAAATAATAAAAAACAGCTAGGTTGTAAGTCTATGTAGAAAACTAAAAACAAGAACACGTTATAAGAACATCTTGATAAGATAGAAAGGCGCTACATACTGTAAGTGTGGTCCATTTACACGTGTTCACATTTCTATAGCACTGTATACATTCACGTGGACCTTTTGTCCTGGAGGTTGTTTCTGGTAGGAAGAATTTCTTGGTTACAGAATCACCAGCATTTGAAAGAGTTTAGGACTGATTGGCTGAGAGCTGGTCACATGACTGAGTACAGGCATTTTTCATGACAACGTTTATGGAGGTGTGGCCAAGCTCTGAAGAAAACTGTCGATCATGAATCGATCGGCGCCGCCTCCTGCGTGTGCGTCCCAGAATGCACCAGTGCTGTGCTCAGGTTTGTACCTTCCATGTGTGTGAAACAAACCAAACGGTCGCTTCAGACCCGTGAACGCATTTAATAGAACAAATGTGAACTCACTCTGCTCCTTGCAGAAGTCTGGTTGTGTCATGGTGCTGGGCATGAGCAGCTCTCCCACCGCAGGCTGCAGACACACACTGAACCGCTCCTCCTTTGTGCTGGTGGAGGAAGACAGAGACACAATGAAGACAGAGACACAATGAAGACAGAGACACACTGAAGACAGAGACACACTGAACCGCTCCTCCTTTGTGCTGGTGGAGGAAGACAGAGACACAGTAGCCGTGTTTCCATCAAGGTTTCTAGGTGCGCATTTTGAAGTATCGCAGCAGAAAAGCTTAATGGAAACGGCAAAATCCGTATTTACTTTCTCAAGTTCGCCAAAAAGTTTATACGCTCGCTTGAGGTGGTTTTTGGGATCTGCGAAAATGAGCAGATGCGCAAAACGACAGATGGAAACACATTTGCCGACTCGTGCTGCCGTAGCGAACATTCACGTCACGTGACTGATCAGCTGTTTCCGCTCCGGACAACATGTAACATCGCTAAAACTAGTTGGCATGACAGAATAAATACAACTCGCCCGATAGCAACACGTACCTGAAATATTCTCTCCATTTTGACGAGATGTGTGGCCGGGTTCTGTTTTCAACCGCTACTTCCTGTTTACTGTAGACATGCGCAGTGCTGACGTCTGACGTAATGACGCTGACGTCTGACGTAATGACGCTGTGCGCGGCTTGGAAGAAGCGCTTCAAGCCAGTAGATGGAAACACTTCTGATCTGCATTAATTTGTATTTACATATTTGCGAGGTAGCTCAAAATTCGAAATGAAAATGGATGGAAACACAGCTACTGAAGACAGAGACACACTGAAGACAGAGACACAATGAAGACAGAGACACAATGAAGACAGAGACACAATGAAGACAGAGACACGCTGAAGACAGAGACACGCTGAAGACAGAGACACACTGAAGACAGAGACACAATGAAGACAGAGACACAATGAAGACAGAGACACACTGAAGACAGAGACACAATGAAGACAGAGACACACTGAAGACAGAGACACACTGAAGACAGAGACACACTGAAGACAGAGACACAATGAAGACAGAGACACAATGAAGACAGAGACACACTGAAGACAGAGACACAATGAAGACAGAGACACAATGAAGACAGAGACACAATGAAGACAGAGACACAATGAAGACAGAGACACACTGAAGACAGAGACACACTGAAGACAGAGACACAATGAAGACAGAGACACAATGAAGACAGAGACACACTGAAGACAGAGACACAATGAAGACAGAGACACAATGAAGACAGAGACACACTGAAGACAGAGACACAATGAAGACAGAGACACAATGAAGACAGAGACACAATGAAGACAGAGACACAATGAAGACAGAGACACACTGAAGACAGAGACACAATGAAGACAGAGACACAATGAAGACAGAGACACACTGAAGACAGAGACACACTGAAGACAGAGACACAATGAAGACAGAGACACACTGAAGACAGAGACACACTGAAGACAGAGACACACTGAAGACAGAGACACACTGAAGACAGAGACACAATGAAGACAGAGACACAATGAAGACAGAGACACAATGAAGACAGAGACACAATGAAGACAGAGACACAATGAAGACAGAGACACAATGAAGACAGAGACACAATGAAGACAGAGACACAATGAAGACAGAGACACAATGAAGACAGAGACACACTGAAGACAGAGACACAATGAAGACAGAGACACAATGAAGACAGAGACACACTGAAGACAGAGACACACTGAAGACAGAGACACACTGAAGACAGAGACACAATGAAGACAGAGACACACTGAACCGCTCCTCCTTTGTGCTGGTGGAGGAAGACAGAGACACAATGAAGACAGAGACACAATGAAGACAGAGACACAATGAAGACAGAGACACACTGAAGACAGAGACACAATGAAGACAGAGACACAATGAAGACAGAGACACACTGAAGACAGAGACACACTGAAGACAGAGACACACTGAAGACAGAGACACAATGAAGACAGAGACACACTGAACCGCTCCTCCTTTGTGCTGGTGGAGGAAGACAGAGACACAATGAAGACAGAGACACAATGAAGACAGAGACACAATGAAGACAGAGACACACTGAAGACAGAGACACAATGAAGACAGAGACACAATGAAGACAGAGACACACTGAAGACAGAGACACACTGAAGACAGAGACACACTGAAGACAGAGACACACTGAAGACAGAGACACACTGAAGACAGAGACACACTGAAGACAGAGACACAATGAAGACAGAGACACACTGAAGACAGAGACACAATGAAGACAGAGACACACTGAAGACAGAGACACACTGAAGACAGAGACACACTGAAGACAGAGACACACTGAAGACAGAGACACACTGAAGACAGAGACACACTGAAGACAGAGACACAATGAAGACAGAGACACACTGAAGACAGAGACACAATGAAGACAGAGACACAATGAAGACAGAGACACACTGAAGACAGAGACACACTGAAGACAGAGACACACTGAAGACAGAGACACACTGAAGACAGAGACACACTGAAGACAGAGACACAATGAAGACAGAGACACACTGAAGACAGAGACACAATGAAGACAGAGACACAATGAAGACAGAGACACACTGAAGACAGAGACACACTGAAGACAGAGACACACTGAAGACAGAGACACACTGAAGACAGAGACACAATGAAGACAGAGACACAATGAAGACAGAGACACACTGAAGACAGAGACACACTGAAGACAGAGACACACTGAAGACAGAGACACACTGAAGACAGAGACACAATGAAGACAGAGACACAATGAAGACAGAGACACAATGAAGACAGAGACACACTGAAGACAGAGACACAATGAAGACAGAGACACAATGAAGACAGAGACACAATGAAGACAGAGACACACTGAAGACAGAGACACAATGAAGACAGAGACACACTGAAGACAGAGACACACTGAAGACAGAGACACAATGAAGACAGAGACACAATGAAGACAGAGACACAATGAAGACAGAGACACACTGAAGACAGAGACACACTGAAGACAGAGACACAATGAAGACAGAGACACAATGAAGACAGAGACACACTGAAGACAGAGACACACTGAAGACAGAGACACAATGAAGACAGAGACACACTGAAGACAGAGACACAATGAAGACAGAGACACAATGAAGACAGAGACACACTGAAGACAGAGACACAATGAAGACAGAGACACAATGAAGACAGAGACACACTGAAGACAGAGACACACTGAAGACAGAGACACACTGAAGACAGAGACACACTGAAGACAGAGACACACTGAAGACAGAGACACAATGAAGACAGAGACACAATGAAGACAGAGACACACTGAAGACAGAGACACACTGAAGACAGAGACACACTGAAGACAGAGACACACTGAAGACAGAGACACACTGAAGACAGAGACACAATGAAGACAGAGACACAATGAAGACAGAGACACACTGAAGACAGAGACACACTGAAGACAGAGACACAATGAAGACAGAGACACACTGAAGACAGAGACACACTGAAGACAGAGACACACTGAAGACAGAGACACACTGAAGACAGAGACACACTGAAGACAGAGACACAATGAAGACAGAGACACACTGAAGACAGAGACACAATGAAGACAGAGACACAATGAAGACAGAGACACACTGAATAGAGAGACACACTGAAGACAGAGACACACTGAAGACAGAGACACACTGAAGACAGAGACACAATGAAGACAGAGACACAATGAAGACAGAGACACACTGAAGACAGAGACACACTGAAGACAGAGACACAATGAAGACAGAGACACACTGAAGACAGAGACACAATGAAGACAGAGACACAATGAAGACAGAGACACACTGAAGACAGAGACACACTGAAGACAGAGACACAATGAAGACAGAGACACACTGAAGACAGAGACACAATGAAGACAGAGACACAATGAAGACAGAGACACAATGAACTGAAGACAGAGACACAATGAAGACAGAGACACACTGAAGACAGAGACACAATGAAGACAGAGACACAATGAAGACAGAGACACACTGAAGACAGAGACACACTGAAGACAGAGACACACTGAAGACAGAGACACACTGAAGACAGAGACACACTGAAGACAGAGACACACTGAAGACAGAGACACACTGAAGACAGAGACACAATGAAGACAGAGACACACTGAAGACAGAGACACACTGAAGACAGAGACACACTGAAGACAGAGACACACTGAAGACAGAGACACACTGAAGACAGAGACACAATGAAGACAGAGACACAATGAAGACAGAGACACACTGAAGACAGAGACACACTGAAGACAGAGACACACTGAAGACAGAGACACACTGAAGACAGAGACACAACGAAGACAGAGACACACTGAAGACAGAGACACAATGAAGACAGAGACACAATGAAGACAGAGACACAATGAAGACAGAGACACAATGAAGACAGAGACACAATGAAGACAGTTGTTCTTGATGACTAAACATCTGGTTGTTGTTCATGATGACTAAACATCTGGTAGTTGTTCATGATGACTAAACATCTGGTAGTTGTTCTTGATGACTAAACATCTGGTTGTTGTTCATGATGACTAAACATCTGGTAGTTGTTCATGATGACATATGGTTTTAGATGGTGTGCTCTGTTCACGTGTTAAAATCTTCCAGCAGGAGGTTGTCTTGAAGCACAGCAGAGAAGTCCTCTGGTTGGCAGGCCATGGACTGATGAAGTCCTCTGGTTGGCAGGCCATGGACTGATGAAGTCCTCTGGTTGGCAGGCCATGGACTGATGAAGTCCTCTGGTTGGCAGGCCATGGACTGATGAAGTCCTCTGGTTGGCAGGCCATGGACTGATGAAGTCCTCTGGTTGGCAGGCCATGGACTGATGAAGTCCTCTGGTTGGCAGGCCATGGACTGATGAAGTCCTCTGGTTGGCAGGCCGTGGACTGATGAAGTCCTCTGGTTGGCAGGCCGTGGACTGATGAAGTCCTCTGGTTGGCAGGCCGTGGACTGATGAAGTCCTCTGGTTGGCAGGCCATGGACTGATGAAGTCCTCTGGTTGGCAGGCCATGGACTGATGAAGTCCTCTGGTTGGCAGGCCATGGACTGATGAAGTCCTCTGGTTGGCAGGCCATGGACTGATGAAGTCCTCTGGTTGGCAGGCCATGGACTGATGAAGTCCTCTGGTTGGCAGGCCATGGACTGATGAAGTCCTCTGGTTGGCAGGCCATGGACTGATGAAGTCCTCTGGTTGGCAGGCCGTGGACTGATGAAGTCCTCTGGTTGGCAGGCCGTGGACTGATGAAGTCCTCTGGTTGGCAGGCCGTGGACTGATGAAGTCCTCTGGTTGGCAGGCGTGGACTGATGAAGTCCTCTGGTTGGCAGGCCGTGGACTGATGAAGTCCTCTGGTTGGCAGGCCATGGACTGATGAAGTCCTCTGGTTGGCAGGCCATGGACTGATGAAGTCCTCTGGTTGGCAGGCCGTGGACTGATGAAGTCCTCTGGTTGGCAGGCCTGTGGACTGATGAAGTCCTCTGGTTGGCAGGCCGTGGACTGATGAAGTCCTCTGGTTGGCAGGCCATGGACTGATGAAGTCCTCTGGTTGGCAGGCCATGGACTGATGAAGTCCTCTGGTTGGCAGGCCATGGACTGATGAAGTCCTCTGGTTGGCAGGCCATGGACTGATGAAGTCCTCTGGTTGGCAGGCCATGGACTGATGAAGTCCTCTGGTTGGCAGGCTGTGGACTGATGAAGTCCTCTGGTTGGCAGGCCGTGGACTGATGAAGTCCTCTGGTTGGCAGGCCGTGGACTGATGAAGTCCTCTGGTTGGCAGGCTGTGGACTGATGAAGTCCTCTGGTTGGCAGGCCATGGACTGATGAAGTCCTCTGGATGGGGGAGGAAACATTTCTTCACTTAAGGAACCTGGTCCAGATGACACGAGTTAACCTGTTTTGTTCTTACGATCTTATGTTTCAAGTTTCTATGCTCAGAACAAAGACAGACACCTATGGCAGCAGCCATCTTGGATTTTGACGTGGCAACCCTAGAAATGGAAGTCAGCTCCTCACTTGTTTTTCAAGTTATCGTGTCACAACATGGCGGATGGACACGCAGACGGAGGGTCCACTTCCTCCTCTTCGTTCAGCGATGGAACAATGACTTCTTCAAAACAAAGACATTTTTACGAGAACATAAAAAAGATAAAATCACCATCCTAGGAACCAACAGAAATGTGCAATGCATCATGGGTGTTTCTGTCCACTGTGTGAATGAAATGTGAAAACAAACGCAGTGAACGGCGTTCAGGGCTGCATTGATTCCCCCGTCTCAAACAGATTTTCTGATAAGGTTATTGATCGGTTGAGCCGATGCAATGCTGGTTTGGGCCGGCGCTGATTAGTGGAGGAATAATTGTTATCCAGTGATGTGGGATCAATCGTGATGTCTCACCTGGGAGTGACGCAAAGAGTCGGCAGAAAAGGCAAGAACGAGGAATGAACAGCTAATAAACCACAGAGAGGGAGAAACAGCCGCAGAATAGATCTCGTGCACGTGTAGAAGCCCAGCACGGACACATCATCACGTTCTGGTTGTTTTCATGGAAAATGATGCACTTTGTCAGCGTTGGACAAACTGGAGAATGAACGTCTGCTGCTACCAACCAAACGATCCAATTCACCAAAAAACATTTTAGTGCAGGCTAATCCAACAGTTGTCAGGTCATCTGGACGGGTCCTTGTTTGTGACGAGACGTTTCGTCCTCCATCTAACAGTTGTCAGGTCATCTGGACGGTTTCTTATTTGTGACAAGACGTTTCGTCCTCCATCCAACAGTTCAGTCAGGTGATCTGGACGGGTCCTTGTTTGTGACGAGATGTTTCGTCCTCCATCCAACCATGTTCTGTCAGGTCATCTGGACGGGTCCTTGTTCGTGACAAGACGTTTCGTCCTCCATCCAACAGTTCAGTCAGGTCATCTGGATGGTTCCTTGTTTGTGAGGAGACGTTTCGTCCTCCATCCAGCCGTTCAGTCAGGTCATCTGGATGGTTCCTTGTTTGTGAGGAGACGTTTCGTCCTCCATCCAACAGTTCAGTCAGGTCATCTGGATGGTTCCTTGTTTGTGAGGAGACGTTTCGTCCTCCATCCAACCGTTCAGTCAGGTGATCTGGACGGGTCCTTGTTTGTGACGAGATGTTTCGTCCTCCATCCAACCATGTTCTGTCAGGTCATCTGGACGGGTCCTTGTTCGTGACAAGACGTTTCGTCCTCCATCCAACCGTTCAGTCAGGTCATCTGGATGGTTCCTTGTTCATGACAAGACGTTTCGTCCTCCATCCAACCGTTCAGCCAGGTGATCTGGACGGGTTCCTGTTTGTGATGAGACGTTTCGTCCTCCATCCAACAGTTCAGTCAGGTGATCTGGACGGGTTCCTGTTTGTGATGAGACGTTTCGTCCTCCATCCAACCGTTCAGTCAGGTGATCTGGACGGGTCCTTGTTTGTGACGAGACGTTTCGTCCTCCATCCAACAGTTCAGTCAGGTCATCTGGACGGTTTCCTGTTTGTGACGAGACGTTTCGTCCTCCATCCAACAGTTCAGTCAGGTGATCTGGACGGTTTCCTGTTTGTGACGAGACGTTTCGTCCTCCATCCAACAGTTCAGTCAGGTCATCTGGACGGTTTCCTGTTTGTGACGAGACGTTTCGTCCTCCATCCAACAGTTCAGTCAGGTCATCTGGACGGTTTCCTGTTTGTGACGAGACGTTTCATCCTCCATCCAACAGTTCAGTCAGGTGATCTGGGCGGTTTCCTGTTTGTGACGAGACGTTTCGTCCTCCATCCAACAGTTCAGTCAGGTGATCTGGGAGGTTTCCTGTTTGTGACGAGACGTTTCGTCCTCCATCAAACCGTTCAGTCAGGTCATCTGGACGGGTCCTTGTTTGTGACGAGACGTTTCGTCCTCCATCAAACCGTTCAGTCAGGTGATCTGGACGGGTCCTTGTTTGTGACGAGACGTTTCGTCCTCCATCCAACAGTTCAGTCAGGTGATCTGGACGGGTTCCTGTTTGTGATGAGACGTTTCGTCCTCCATCCAACAGTTCAGTCAGGTGATCTGGACGGGTTCCTGTTTGTGATGAGACGTTTCGTCCTCCATCCAACAGTTCAGTCAGGTCATCTGGACGGTTTCCTGTTTGTGACGAGACGTTTCGTCCTCCATCCAACAGTTCAGTCAGGTCATCTGGACGGTTTCCTGTTTGTGACGAGACGTTTCGTCCTCCATCCAACAGTTCAGTCAGGTCATCTGGACGGTTTCCTGTTTGTGACGAGACGTTTCGTCCTCCATCCAACAGTTCAGTCAGGTCATCTGGACGGTTTCCTGTTTGTGACGAGACGTTTCATCCTCCATCCAACAGTTCAGTCAGGTGATCTGGGCGGTTTCCTGTTTGTGACGAGACGTTTCGTCCTCCATCCAACAGTTCAGTCAGGTGATCTGGGAGGTTTCCTGTTTGTGACGAGACGTTTCGTCCTCCATCCAACCGTTCAGTCAGGTGATCTGGATGGGTCCGTGTTTGTGACGAGACGTTTCGTCCTCCAGCCAATGGACTTTTTCAGTCTGAGGAACCACCAAAATGCATTCTCTACCAACAGCACAATCCAAAGTGGGATAAAACAGTTTGCTGGTGCCAAGATGGCCGTTCAGTTTTCAACTGAAACATTTTAAATACTTATTGAAACAACAGATTTAAGAGATAAGAGATAAGAGAGATAAGAGATTTATTTATTAACATTGCACCGAAATACAACGTGATTATGTAGCACAGTCGTCCGGAAGAGGGAAGAGTATGCAAGCTGCAGCATTTCCAAACACATTACATGTTCTTCTGCGCGGCCGCGCTCATCCGTCTCCGGATGAAGGTCAAACAGATATGGAAAAAGGAAAAACACAATAGGTATCATTTGTGATATTCAAAAAAAGAATCTATCAAAGATTGCCTTAAGACACTCTATGATAAAGTCCCAAAAACTCTATCAGCAGTAAGCACAACCAGACAAGACATTGCTGCAGATTTATGACGGCAGGCAGGGAGGAACAGTCTGTGTGTATCAGCTCCAGATAAGAACAGTTCGCAGGTCTCAGAGCTCGGCTCCAACCGAGAACACACACAACACAGAGACCTCTGGGGGGGAGGCGGGTCCCTTCAGCTCCCAGCTCAGGAGAAGATTTGTAGACAGCCTTCAGTCCAAGGCCAGAGGCCAGATTAGAATAGTTGCTTTATTTTTCAGTCAGGCCACAGTGTTCTTTTTACTGCAGTCTTTAAGTCCAGGTGCTGTTTCTGGGTCCAAATCGCCGAATCGAAAGAGGTTCCAAGCTAAAAAGATCCTTCCGTATGTGCCCTGTTTTAATCCGGACGGCTGTAAACGAGTCCCACACACCGCAGGTCTGCGGCAGCCACCGCTTCTCCCACCGTGTGGTTCAGCCCGTACAACAGCTGGGAAGGTCATTCATAGCCTGGATCAAAGCATTTTCGCTGAGCGGAAGTCTCGCAAGCACGCCGATCGCTGCGGTCCTCCTCAGCCCTTCAGTGGCAGACAGCCACCAGTATCCCAATAAACCACAGAGATTCCACGTCCCCGACAGAGAGAGCGGACAGTTACATTAGCCTGCTCATCGAGTCCATAATGTAGCTCACCGCATGCGTGTCGGTAGGGCGCCCTGGCTCTCCCTGGCCAGTGCGCTTCGCGGAAATTTTTGTTATCGATAGTATCGATAGATGAAATAGCCCAGAAAACAGTCCACGCACATAAATCCATCCCAAATTGGTTCGAGCGAGCGCTGAAGAGTAACAGACGAGACAAATGCAGAAGCAGGGGGGGGGGAACCAGGGAGGTTTAGGAGCAAAAGGAGATGCGACCAGCCTTGCCGAGAAGCGGAAGTAGAACTTCTTCTTATACTTGTTAAATCAATTAATCACCAGAAATATAAAATACACATTGATGACAAAGACTTCTGAAGACGATGTCTCAAATAAGTGATTTTTTTTTCACACAAACACACACACACACACACACGCACGCACGCACGCACACAAACACGCACGCACGCACGCACGCACACACACACACACACACACACACACACACACACAGTCTGGCCAACAGAACAAGTCTCCACCTATATACCGTATTTTCCGGTGTATAGGTCGCACCTTTTTATGTTTTTTTCAAGGCCTGCGACCTATACTCAGGTGCGACCTATATATGGCTTGTTATCACTTTCGGTGAAACAAATTTTTAAATCCAGCTCATTTCACAATTACGTTCATTTATTAAGGAAAAGTTCAGCTCAGACATATATTTGCTATAATTTTTATCAAACAAATAATTGTTTTTAAGTGTTAATCTTCTTAAAAGCCTTGCTGTGCGCTCCTATGGCAGACATTTGCAGCAGAGCTAAACGTAGGTGCGACCTATACACCAGTGCGACCTATCTAGGGATTTTTCCAATCTATTGGTGATAATTGGACAATGCGACCTATACACAGGTGCGACCTATACACCAGAAAATACTGTAACTAATCAAACAGGTCCAGCTCCTGTTGCATCATCACTGTCTGGGTGATCATGTTTCAGCTGCAACAAGTTCTTTAACCCAACTGGTGCAGTGAGCTGCTTCTCAGTTCTTCAACCACCATGTCAAAGACACATGGCGCGGTCGTGGAAAGATGTCCGTCTGTTTGAGAAGGGTCACATCATCGGCATCAAGCAGAGAAAACATGGAAGGCAGGGCTGTCGAACCCAATTACAACAGGGGCTAAAATGAGAATCCACATGGTTATGAAAGAGTGGTTCTGACAGCATGAGACGTCATTTTCACACACGAGTCCAGACCTGAACCCCAGTGAGAATCTTTGGGATGTGTTGGAGAAGGCTTCAAGATGTTGGTGAAACATGAATGACCACTGGATGAACTAGATCTTGTGACATTAAAGAAGCTTCTTGAAACAGCGACACAGAGAATCCATGATGTCATCAAAACTAAAGGCGGTCCAACCAAATATTATCTTTGATTATGTCATTGTCTCAGTAAGGTTCTGCGATGTCACCAGATCCATTCATTCTTCACCAACATCTTGCATTGATGAAGGCGATAAAACGTGTAGAGGTCTGGGAGATGAACGATGTTTCCACTGGTCTTACCATAACTGGAAGTTTGCTGCTTGTGTTGAGTCGCTGAAGTCGATCCCCATGGACACGGTCACCGAGGCCCCGGGCTCCAAGCGCTCTGAGTGAAACATTCATATAAAGAGAGAGAGAGAGAGTGAGGAGGAGGAGGCGGCAGAGTGGAACAGACAAGTGTTTTCTACATCACAAAGCAAGGCCACCATGTGTGAGAAATCTATCCTTCAACCTCATCCCCACGAGTTCAGCCTCAGAGGAGACGAGAACAGATGAAGGACGAGCAGCTTGTCAAAGACTCCATGAGCATCCAGAGGTGAGGGACGCAGAGCGGCACGTCACCACACTGCAGCTGCAACAGGACGCGTGGGAGACGCTCCGTCCTCAGACAGCTGCTGCAATGTCTCTTCCAATACATTGAGAAAACTTTCATTTTAAATAATAAAAAGAAAACTAGAACATCGTCTCCTCAAATGATCAGGGTGGTCAGTGTACACATTTAAATAAGTGGCGGCGGCCATCTTGAATTCTGTCATGGAAACCCAACTCTCAATCTTGACTTTTCTTATGCCTGCATGCAGACCCACACCAAAATGGAAGCTGGCACCGGACTTATTTTTCAAGCTGTCCTCCCAACGTGCACAGACATGTTTGTTCCGTGACAGACACGTGCACGTACAACGAGCTGCTCAGGGTGTCAACGCTCACAGGGACGGCAGCTGAAGCATGTCTAGTCACCAACGAGTCTCCAACAGCTGCAGCCCGATGACTTGTTACTGACAAATATATAAACAACTAAAATGTATCTGGTCGCTTCAGTCACAGAACACGCAGCTACAGGAAGCAGCGTCCGTGGTCAAACAACAATATTACTTAGTGACAACAACCCTTGAGCCACAAACTGACTCCAGAGGACACCGGGCCTGTGTTCACACCCGCAGCTCGTCCACACTGCATCCAGCCGCCTGCAGCCCCATCGATACACATTATCCACCGTTTGCCTGCACGAGTTCCTTCAACGCCCGATCAATTCCCTGCAATCAACACTTTTAACATGCTTCATGGCACATGTTGGGTCCGAGTGCGTTGGGGTGTGTTTGCTTGTGCACGCGTGCAGAACACACTTTGACTCATTTCACAGGGAGAGGCACGCGGTGTGGAAAAATATGGTGATGCTGTTCGAATGCTTGTCCTGATCGATATTAATGAGCAGGGATTAGAGCGAGTAAGACCGGCTGTTTGCAACTCAGGAGGATGGACGGGTCAATTTACTGAACTCATGGTAAACAGGATTAGATGTTTTCCATAACTTGATTATTATTTAAAATCTGAATGTGAAAACGGCGTCGTAGAGGAGAAATAAAAAAAAACAACAACCTTGAAGCACCAGCAGCGACAAGAAAAACATGGAAAACAGACAAGATCCTTGAATACAAACTAAACAACTGGTAGTTTGGGGAAGGTCACTCTTAAATTAAGATTTTATGAACAACAAGCAGTACTGCACAATCCAACAATCTTCACTCAGGTCATCTGGACAGTTTCTTTTTTGTTTTGTGCTGAAACGTTTCACCTTCCATCCAGAAGCTTCATCAGTCAAGGAACACACAACACAAAACGGATTACTATATGATAGAATAATATCTATAATAATGACTATAATACAGTAGTCCCTCGTTTATCACGGGGATCTGTACCCTGAAGACCCACGATAAGTGAAAAACTGAAAAGTAGGAATAGTAGTACATACAAGCAGTAAGTAGCAGTTACTTTAGTATTTAAATATACGCCGGTATATACCAATGTGTGTGTGTGGGAAAAAAATGTATATACAGTACAGTATATATATATATATATATATATATATATATATATATATATAGAGCCAAGATGGTCTAGTGGCAGGGTTTTTGACTACGGACCCGAAGGTCGCGGGTTCGCGCCCCGGCCACTACCCAGCTTGGGGTGTCTATGAGTGCACACCTATTTCTCCAGCTCCCCGGGCGCTTTCGGGCTGCTCACTGCACCACCTGGTAGGTGGTTGGGTTAAATGCAGAGACGAATTTCGTCTGTGTATGGGAACATACGCAGATGACAGGAATAGACATTATTATTATTATTATCATCAGAGTCAGAGAGAATTTATTGTCATTTGCACCGCATGTAGTACATGTGTTGAAAACGAGATTATGTACACAGGGTCCCAGTTACATCCAACAACAAATGCAAGAGAAAAACAATAATAACATCTAGGATTAACTAAGAGAGACATCAGCTAGTAATACACTAAGCCCTAATGTAGTAGAAAAACATCATTATAAACAGCAGCACGAACATGAGTTTGTATGAGCAGATGGTCACAGATGAACGCAGCAACAAGAAACAGATCAGCATCAGCATGATGTGACATTTTGCAGTGTTTATTCTTATTATTTATTTATTCATGAGTCTGACAGCCTCAGGGTAGAAGCTGTTCCTCAGTCTAGTGGTTCTACATTTGATGCTCCTCAACCTCCGTCCCGAGGGGAGTGGTGCAAAGAGTGAGTGTGCTGGGTGAGTGAGGTCTTTCATGATGCAGGTGGCTCTTTTCCTGCATCTGGAGGTGTAAATGTCTGTGATGGTGGGGAGACTGACTCCAACAGACTTCTGTGCAGCCTTCACCACTCTCTGTAGAGCTTTCCTCTCTGCAACTGTGCAGCCTCCATGCCACACGTTGATGCTGGAGCACAGGACGCTCTCCACTGCACACCTGTAGAACGAGGTGAGGACTGAGCTTCTCAGACCAGCTCGTCTCAGCCGTCTGAGGAAGTAGAGTCTCTGATGACCTTTCTTGATCAGGCTGGTGGTGTTGTTGCTCCAGCTGAGGTTATCATTCAAGTGTACACCCAGGTACTTGTAGCTGGAGACCACCTCCACCGCAGATCCACCTATATACAGTGGGGTGTGGGTGTGTTTGTTCCTTCTGAAGTCCACAATCATCTCCTTCGTCTTCTTCACATTCATGTGAAGGTTGTTCTCTTTGCACCAGCTCTCCAGATGTTCCACCTCCTGTCTGTAGCTGGATTCATCATTATCTGTGATGCATCCCACCACAGCTGTATCATCTGCAAACTTAACAATATGACAGCCTGGATGTGTGGCTGTACAATCATATGTGAGCAGAGTGAACAGAAGAGGGCTCAGCACACATCCCTGAGGAGAGCCAGTGCTGAGGGTTATGGTGGAGGAGGAGAAGTTGTGGATCTTCACGGACTGTGGTCTGTTTGTTAAGAAGTCTAGTATCCAGTTACAAATAGAGGGGCTTAGTCCAAGTGTAGATAGTTTGTCTATCAGAGTTTGGGGGATCATGGTGTTGAAGGCAGATGTGAAGTCCACAAAGAGCAGACGCACGTATGAGTCCTTCTGATCCAGGTGGGTGAGAGCAGTGTGGACCACAGAGGAGATGGCGTCCTCTGTTGATCGGTTCTCGCGGTATGCATATTGATGAGGGTCCTCGCTGATGTTGACGGTTGTCTTGATGTGGGACATGACCAGTTTCTCAAAACATTTAGCGACTATCGGGGTGAGAGCCACCGGTCTATAGTCATTCAGACCAGTCACTGTGGAGCTCTTTGGGACTGGGATGATGGTCGCGGTCTTCAGGCAGGTGGGAACTGACTCCAGTGCAAGTGAGGTGGTGAAGATGTCAGCCAGCACCTCACAGAGCTGGTCCGCACATTCCTTCAGAACTTTCCCTGGGATGTTGTCTGGTCCGGTTGCTTTATGAGGATTAATCTTTCTGAGACTGCCTCTCACTTCTGCTGCGGACACCCTGAGATGCTCTTCATCTGGTGATGAGGTGAGTCTGGTGCTAGCAGGTCTGTTTGGATCATCAAAACGTGCATAAAACTTATTGAGGGCATCAGGCAGGGATGGGTCCCTGGGGCATTGTTTGCTTTTGCCCTTGTAGTCTGTTAAGCATTTGATGCCCTGCCACATGCTCCGTGGATCATGTGAGATGAACTGACCCTCGATCCTCTGTGCATACGCGGCTTTGGCCTTCTTTATGCCATCATCCAGTTCTCTCCTGCACTTTCTCAACTCCTCAGTATCTCTAGACTTGAAAGCAGTGTCCCTGGCTGCCAGCAGGGTGCGGACATCCTTATTTAGCCAGGGTTTTTGATTGGGGTAGAATTTAACATACTTTCTTATGGATACATTTTCAGCACATGTACTGATGTAACCCAGGACTGAGGAAGCATAAAGTTCCAGGTCAACTGAACTTCCATTCGTAGCTGCCTCTTTGAAGACAGACCAGTTTGTGTTTTCAAAGCAGTCTCTTAGCATGGGGGAACTATCTTGGCGCCACAATGTGATCTCTCTTTGTTCCGGCTTGGAACGTCTGAGTGGGGGTAGCTGTCTAGGGACCAATAACAGGGAGCGATGGTCGGAAGCCCCGAGCGGTGGGCGTGGCTTCGCCGTGTACGCCCCCTTCACATTCGTGAAGACTTGGTCTAGCGTCTTATTTCCTCGTGTTGCTGTGAAAACGTGCTGATTGAAGGTTGGAAGGATGACACGTAAATCCACATGATTGAAGTCCCCGGAGACAATGAAAAACCCCTCAGGATATTTACACTGCAGCGAGGTGAGTAAGTCATGAATTTCTCCCTGGGCGTCGTTGGCATTAGCATCGGGTGCTATGTAAACAGCGCTTATTATTATTGCTGAATAGTCGCGGGGAAGATAATGTGGCCTACATCTTATTGTTAAAAGCTCCACAGCAGCTGAGCAGATCCTGCTGATAACGGCACAGTTCGTGCACCAGTCTTTGTTAACGTAAATGCAGACGCCTCCGCCTCGTGTTTTCCCCGTAGTCTCGATGCACCGGTCCGTTCTGAAAAATAGCCTATTATCCAACTCATAAACAGAGTCAGGAGTGTCCTCATTGATCCACGTTTCCGTGAGGCAAACCACCGAGCATCTCCTCATCTCCTCCGACGTTGTTACTCTCAGACGAAGCAAATCCATCTTGTTGTCCAGCGAGCGCACGTTGGACAGAAAAAGAGCCGGCATCGGGGGTCTCCCGGTTTTAGCGTCTGCCCGCAGTCTCGTCATAATTCCTGCTCGACAGCCACGCTTTTTCCCTCGAGAGCACCGTTTCCTCTTCTTTCCTCCGGAGCGCATCTGCTTCCAGAAAGATGATCTTAGCAGATCCAATCTTCCGAGCTCTGATTTGAGTTCGTTGCTGATTTCAGCTGTGCCTTGTGGTAAATCCGCTCCAATTCTTAACAGCTCAGTTCGGCTATAATTCACCCGCAAAAAACGCGCAGAGTCAGGTACAAAAACACTATTAAAACTACTAAAAACTGGGGATGTTCTGGGAGCCCATGAAGCTGCGGCTGGTCTGAGCGCGGCCATCTTGCTATATATATATATATATATATATATATATATATATATATATATATATATATATATATATATATTAGGCATGTAACGGTTGTAGTTGGTGTACCGAACCGAAAAGGTACGGAGGTGGACCGAACCGAACGTGCTGTACCGAAACGGTTATTTTTTCACTCATTGAATGTTAATATGTGCGCCGCGGAACAAAATTTCCTGGGCGCGTTTCAGCACGGAGCTATTATCTCGCAGCACGCGCAGCATTAGCCGTTAGCTTCTCGCTGCGGTTTCCTGTTTGTTAACGTTATGGTTTTCTTGTTAAAAGACGAGCGCACAAAGCTGTGTGTGTGGACGTTTTTTCATGAAGACTGGATCTGCAGCAGCAACACGTCTAACGTGAACGCGCTGGAAACTACGTCATCAGAACGTGAACGAGCTGTTACAAAGTACGCTAACCACACAGCTGCATTTAAACAACTTCTACAAAGTGCGCTAACAACACAGCTGCATTTAAACAACTTCATCAGGTAATTTAGATGGGTCCAGATCAATAACACAAACTGTATGAGTTTTTAAAGCTCTGAATCTAAGTCTGAAAGTTTTTAATGCACAGTTGATCCTTGCTATGAGACATCCATCACGTCAACACTTAAGTCAAAAAGTTCAGCTCTTTATGAAAAAACTAAAACTGATGGTCAACAAGTCCTGGAGCTGATTTAAACCCTGCCCTGATGATGAGTGAGATATTCAACCGTTCAAGAGGTATTGTTATTTTATTATAATTATTATTTATAATTTATTATTATTTAAAATTATAATCTTATTAACTTATTTTTTTACCTCTGTGTTTTATTTCCAGTATTTCCAGTTACAGAGGTAGCTGCTCTCCTTCCACTTCAGGGAAATCCACCAGAGATCACCTGCTGCAGCTAAGAAGTGTGTGATGACTGAATTGAACTCTGGAACTGTTCCAGGACCAGTCCCACCAAGAAGAGGTTGTGAGTAATGAGGACAAATACAGCCACACTGGTGCTACTGGACAAAAACTTTATTAGTTAAGATTGTAAACAGTCTGTTGCTGCTTATTGTTCTGGTTCTGACTGTTATTGTATTCATTAAGATTTTTATTATTTTTAATATAATTTATTTATTGTAGAGTGCTGTTTATTTAAAATATCATCCAAATGGGTCACTTTTATTTATTACTACAATACAATACAAACATATTTTTGGCATATTTTCAAAATAAACATTTTGTAAGTCTTTATTTTGTCTTTTTTTTTTGTACCGAAAATAAACCGAAAATAAACCGAACCGAGCCCTCCTTGTAATTGAACCGAACCGAAATGTGATTTTAGCGTACCGTTACACCCCTAATATATATATATATATATATATATATATATATATATATATATATATATATATATATATATATATATATATATATATATATATATATATTATATATATATACAGTATATATGCATTTTAAACCTTTCCCACACTCCTACAATATTGTAAACAATGTTTCTAAACTCTAAACGCTCTAAAAGAGACAGAATGCTATGAAATCAGCTCTCAGTCACCTGCAAGTGTTCTTGGCCACACCCACTTCTCAGATCTGCATGAACAGCTGATCAGCTGCAGCAGGAAGTGCTGCACAGAGGTGCAGGAGGTGCTAAATTATTTAAAACAATTCATTTAAAATAAAAATTTCATGCCAATCGTGTGTCATGTCCAATCTTCTTTTGAAAAACTGCGATAGAGCGAGTCCACAATGAACGAACCGTGAAGCAGCAAGGGAACACTGTATAATGATATGATAATATCTATAATAATATCTATAATAATGTCTATAATAATGTCTATAATAATATCTATAATAATGTCCAGGCAGCACAGTTCTTCTTCAAAGTAATTCTTTATAGATCTTACCTCTCCATCAATCTGGTTTCAGGAAACAACACAGCACAACAACTGCTTCTCTGAAGGTTCTGAATGATGTTGTTGAAGCATTGGATGCTAAGGACTATTGTGCTGCACTTTTCTTAGACCTGTCTAAAGCTTTTGACACTGTGGATCATAACATCCTGTGTCATAAGCTCTCAGAAATCGGTTTCTCTGATCACACCATCGGTTGGTTTTCTAATTATCTTTCCAATCGGAGGCAATGTGTTCAACATAACGGTACTTCTTCCAGCTATTTAACAGTTAAAAATGGTGTACCACAAGGCTCAGTTTTAGGACCAACTCTCTTTACAATCTACATAGCTAATGTAGGTCACTGCATCCCTGATGCATCCTTACATTTCTATGCTGATGATACAGTTGTTTATTGCCGAGCTAAAACAGTAGCTAAGGCTTTCCAGTTACTGCAATCTGCTTTTGACATCATCCAGTCAGATTTGTTCCGTCTCAAACTTGTCCTAAATGCTGATAAAACAAAAGGGATGTTTTTTTCAAATAGGAAGGCGGTTCCAGCAGATCCTCCTCTGATTTTATCTTCAAATGGTGTCCCTATTGAGTTTGTTGATTCCTATAAATATCTGGGTATCCTGATCGATTCACATCTCTCTTTTAAACTCCACGTGGAAAACCTAGTGAAGAAACTGAAAGTTAAACTGGGTTTCTTTTTCAGAAACAGATCCTGTCTAACACTGAATGTCAGGAAACACCTTGTATCTGTGACTTTCCTTCCCTCAATTGACCAGATATTCACACAGTTAGGAGTTACACAGAGTATATAAAGAGAAATAGTTGATGTTTTTGCTTGTCTGAGGTGGCACACAGTGCTAGATCCTGGTGATCGGTAGGAGCATTTTATCCACCACCAGGCACAATGGGCCAATCTAGATTAACCTTTGGCCACCCCACCAGTGATACCATTCATTTGAGGAAACTATACATTTAAGCAATATAAAACTAGAAAACACAGCTTTCTCAAATGACTGGCGTTGCCGGACTAAATATACAGTCGTCCCTTGGTACTTTGCGGTTCGTTTTCACGCTCTATCACAGTTTTTCAAAATAAAATTGGACATGACACATAATTGTGCTAAGATGGTTTCTGTAGTCCGCCCTCTCCCCCGCTGCCTGCCCAAACTCTCAAACTAGCTTTGGGCAAAGCAGTCCAAAATATCCTGATTCATGCTCAGAAATCATGACTTGTTCATGATTCTTCTTGTTCAACCATCATCATTGATCAGTGTTCTCCTGATGGTGGACTCATGAACATCAGTCAATGTGAGAGAGACCTTCAGTTGTTAGAAGTTACCCTGGACTCCTTGATGACCTAGCAGACTATTCCACATCTTGCTCCTGGAGAGATCTTTGTTGGTCCACCACTCCTGGGGAGGGAACAATGGTCTTGAACATCCTTTATCTGTACACCATGTGTCTGACTGTGGACTGATGGAGTCCAAACCCTTTACAGATGTTTTGTTACCTCCTCCATCCTGATGAGCATCAACAACTCTTTTTCTGAGCTCCTCAGAAATCTCCATTGTTCCACCAACATGTTGTGAAGATCAGACTTTGATAGATCCTGATCTTTAGATCAAACAGGGTGTCCACTCACACCTGATCATCATCACTGATTGAAAACACCTGACTCTAATTTCACCTTCAGATGAATGATAATCCCAGAGGTTCACATACTTTTACCACAGAGATGCAATACTGGATCATTGTCCTCAATAAATAAATGACCAAGTTTAATATTTTAGTCTCGTCTGTTTAACTGGGTTCTCTTTTTCTACTTTTAGGACTTGTGTGAAATTTGAAGATGTTTTAGGTCAGACTGATGCAGAAATATAGAAATTTATAAAATAATTCATAAACTTTCAAGCAGCGCTGTTTAAACGTGGAAGAACTCACCGACGGTGTTAAAGCAGTGGACGTTGAGGCTCGCTGGGCTCCAGTCTCCAACATGGATCTCCTGCAGGCTGTGGTCCGAGTGGTTGGTCAGAACGAGCTGCACTGCGACCATGCCAGGCTGGAACAAACATGGCTGCCGGGGGAAATGGTACTTGGCCGACAGTCCTTTTCCTGTCATGTGATGAAGCAGCTCGTAGGTTTTCACCGGCCCAAAAGATGAAGACGTGATCTAAAAACAAACATGAAACACAGAGTGCACGTTGGTCTGAGTCGCACTTCAGCTCATTCAAAGCGGTTTCCGTCATTTTCAAAATGTTCTGAACATTTAATCTCTTATTGATCTTGTAGCTTTGATACTCTATGAAGTATAAAACTATTGAAATGCATCGAGATCTTTTACGTGTTCTGTTGTCTGTGTCCCCTCAAACATCCTTTAGTCTTTTTATTTCTCCTCATGTGTCTTTTGACTGTTTGACTTCGTTTTGTCTCCTTATGCTTCCTTAATGTGTTAAGTGCTTTATCTTTTCATGCTTTCATCGAATCGTTGTCTTTTAATGTCTCGTTTATTTTGCCTTTTTATGCTTCCTTGGGCTTTTCCCCATAATTCTGCCCCGTATGTCCCATTATATTCCACTTTTAATAACATTGAAATTCAGCCAATATTCAACTCACTTTCAAAGACTTCATCAAATTTCAGCTGATCATTTACGTGTGTTGTAAAAATTATGATTTTTCCAGGTGTGGATGCAGCTTACTGTAGAAAGTTAGAGGAAACAGTCGTAATAAATGTCTGGTGTTTTGTCTTTTAGCAGCTTAACTGCAGAGAACGAGCATGTGCAGCCTTTAGCTTGTTCCATAAACAGTTTCCTGAGACATAATATTGTAAAATGTATAGAAACAAAAGCTGCACACGAACCATATTCCTACTTTATCCAGACAGAACGCAGCACCTGTTAGTAAAGCAGCAGCCCCCACCACCACCACCCCGCCTCCATTAAACCCTCAGTGCAATTACAAAAAGTCTTCAGTCAGTTGAGTTACAAGGAAATGGGCTGAACGTTGAGGCTCTAATGAAAAGAAACAAGAGGCAGAATGGGCCAAACCTGCCGCTCGCCGGCTCTTTAAAGGAGCTTTTAGCTTTTCAAAAGCAAGAAATGACGGCAGCTTTGAGAAGAGCTGAGGAGAATGACGGCAGCTTTGAGAAGAGCAGAGGAGAATGACGGCAGCTTTGAGAAGAGCCGAGGAGAACGACGGCAGCTTTGAGAAGAGCTGAGGAGAACGACGGCAGCTTTGAGAAGAGCCGAGGAGAACGACGGCAGCTTTGAGAAGAGCTGAGGAGAACGACGGCAGCTTTGAGAAGAGCTGAGGAGAACGACGGCAGCTTTGAGAAGAGCCGAGGAGAACGACGGCAGCTTTGAGAAGAGCTGAGGAGAACGACGGCAGCTTTGAGAAGAGCCGAGGAGAACGACGGCAGCTTTGAGAAGAGCTGAGGAGAACGACGGCAGCTTTGAGAAGAGCTGAGGAGAACGACGGCAGCTTTGAGAAGAGCCGAGGAGAACGACGGCAGCTTTGAGAAGAGCCGAGGAGAACGACGGCAGCTTTGAGAAGAGCCGAGGAGAACGACGGCAGCTTTGAGAAGAGCCGAGGAGAACGACGGCAGCTTTGAGAAGAGCTGAGGAGAACGACGGCAGCTTTGAGAAGAGCCGAGGAGAACGACGGCAGCTTTGAGAAGAGCCGAGGAGAACGACGGCAGCTTTGAGAAGAGCCGAGGAGAACGACGGCAGCTTTGAGAAGAGCCGAGGAGAACGACGGCAGCTTTGAGAAGAGCCGAGGAGAACGACGGCAGCTTTGAGAAGAGCCGAGGAGAACGACGGCAGCTTTGAGAAGAGCCGAGGAGAACGACGGCAGCTTTGAGAAGAGCCGAGGAGAACGACGGCAGCTTTGAGAAGAGCTGAGGAGAACGACGGCAGCTTTGAGAAGAGCTGAGGAGAACGACGGCAGCTTTGAGAAGAGCTGAGGAGAACGACGGCAGCTTTGAGAAGAGCTGAGGAGAACGACGGCAGCTTTGAGAAGAGCCGAGGAGAACGACGGCAGCTTTGAGAAGAGCCGAGGAGAACGACGGCAGCTTTGAGAAGAGCTGAGGAGAACGACGGCAGCTTTGAGAAGAGCCGAGGAGAACGACGGCAGCTTTGAGAAGAGCCGAGGAGAACGACGGCAGCTTTGAGAAGAGCCGAGGAGAACGACGGCAGCTTTGAGAAGAGCCGAGGAGAACGACGGCAGCTTTGAGAAGAGCTGAGGAGAACGACGGCAGCTTTGAGAAGAGCCGAGGAGAACGAGAGCAGCTTTGAGAAGAGCCGAGGAGAACGACGGCAGCTTTGAGAAGAGCCGAGGAGAACGACGGCAGCTTTGAGAAGAGCTGAGGAGAACGACGGCAGCTTTGAGAAGAGCCGAGGAGAACGACGGCAGCTTTGAGAAGAGCCGAGGAGAACGACGGCAGCTTTGAGAAGAGCCGAGGAGAACGACGGCAGCTTTGAGAAGAGCCGAGGAGAACGACGGCAGCTTTGAGAAGAGCCGAGGAGAACGACGGCAGCTTTGAGAAGAGCCGAGGAGAACGACGGCAGCTTTGAGAAGAGCCGAGGAGAACGACGGCAGCTTTGAGAAGAGCCGAGGAGAACGACGGCAGCTTTGAGAAGAGCCGAGGAGAACGACGGNCCGTGTCACACTCGGCTGCAAACCGCTCCAGTGAAAGCTGTAGATCATGACCTGATGAAGCCAATAGGACCACATCATCTGCAAAAAACAGAGATGTGATTCTAAGGCCACCAAATCGGATCCCCTCAACACCTTGGCTGCGCCTAGAAATTCTGTCCATAAAAGTTATGAACAGAATCGGTGACAAAGGGCAACCTTGGCGGAGTCCAACTCTCACCGGAAACGAGCCTGACTTACTGCTGGCAATGCGGACCAAGCTCTGACACCGGTCGTACAGGGACCTAACAGCCCGTATTAAAGGGCCTGGTACCCCATACTCCCGGAGTACCCCCCACAGAACCCCCCGAGGGACGCGGTCGAATGCCTTCTCCAAGTCCACAAAGCACATGTAAACTGGTTGGGCAAACTCCCACGCACCCTCCAGGACCCTGCTGAGGGTGTAGAGCTGGTCCAGTGTTCCACGACCAGCACGAAAACCACACTGCTCCTCCTGAATCCGAGGTTCGACTATCCGACGGACCCTCCTCTCCAGAACCCCTGAATAGACCTTACCAGGGAGGCTTAAGAGTGTGATCCCCCTATAGTTGGAACACACCCTACGGTCCCCCTTTTTGAATAGGGGAACCACCACCCCAGTCTGCCAATCCAAGGGAACTGCCCCCGATGTCCACGCGATATTGCAGAGTCGCGTAAGCCAACACAACCCCACAACATCCAGAGCCCTAAGGAACTCCGGGCGAATCTCATCCACCCCTGGAGCCCTGCCACCGCAGAGCTTTTTAACCACCTCGGTGACCTCAGCACCAGAGATTGGAGAGCCCGACCCAAAGTCCCCAGGCTCCGCTTCCTCAGTGGAAGACGTGCCAGTAGGATTGAGGAGGTCTTCGAAGTATTCCGCCCACCGACTCACAACATCCCGAGTTGAGGTCAACAGCACGCCATCCCCACCATAAATGGTGTTGGTCGCGTACCGCTTTCCCCCCCTGAGACGTCGGATGGTGGACCAGAATCGCCTCGAAGCCGTACGGAAGTCATTCTCCATGGCCTCTCCGAACTCCTCCCACGCCCGAGTTTTTGCCTTAGCAACCACCCGAGCCGCATGCCGCTTGGACTGCCGGTACCTATCAGCTGCTTCCGGGGTCCCACAAGCCAAAAAGGCCCAATAGGACTCCTTCTTCAGCCTGACAGCATCCCTCACTGCCGGTGTCCACCACCGGGTTCGAGGGTTGCCACCACGACAGGCACCAACAACCTTGTGGCCACAGCTCCGATAAGCTGCCTCGACAATAGAGGCGCGGAACATGGTCCACTCGGACTCAATGTCCCCCGCCTCCCTCGGAACGTGTTCAAAGCTCTCCCGGAGGTGGGAGTTAAAGCTCCGTCTTACGGGAGACTCTGCCAAACATTCCCAGCAGACCCTCACAATACGTTTGGGTCTGCCAGGTCATCTACTTAGTTGTGTGTAATTAGTATTTTATGTGTGTGTGTTTAATTGCTTTTTGAACTACTTTTGCCTGAACCCAACACTGTAAGTGAAACGAGGCATTTCTAGAGTTGCTGTAAATTATGCTATAATACATATATACTCGTTCTCATTTCAGAAAACATCAACAAACTATGACAGCCTTCATGATGGAAAGACATCATGCACACCACAGCAAGCAGCCGTCTTGACTGAAAGCATCCTTTAATGATTGTCACTGACATGAAGCCTCTGTTGATGGTTGAAGACGAAGGCTTCACTACAACAATACATAGTTTTAATCCAATTTACACTCTTCCCTCAAGGACACATTTCACAAAATATAGCTACATATTGTGCAGGTATAAAGCATACATTTGTATATAGGCTATTTTTGTGTACATTTATTTTTTTCTTGAAGCTATCTGACTAAATTTTTATTTTTATTATTCAATATTTTACTAACAGAATAGTCAAGCAGCAACCTTTTTTGTGTGATTTGCTATGTCAGTCAAATTTTGGAATAAAGACGTGGTATTTAAAACTTTTTTTTTTTTTGCAGATTCACCAATTGAAAAAAAAAATTCCCGATTAATTAATTTATTGAAATAATAATCATTAGTTGCAGCACTACTTCTCACCCTCTTTAGTTACCATCATACACCAACATTTAGCATCAGACCTTCTACTTCTATCTTCGGGTACAACAACTCATCTGACACTCTTTTCACCTCTACTACATTACTGTATTTGTTAACTCCTCCTTCAGGACCACCCCTACTATATTCCTCTTTCTATCCTCACCATGGTAAAACAGGTTGAACCCTGCCCCAATGCTATGAGCCATGCTGCCTTTCAACTTGGTCTCTTTACACATAAATGTCAGGAACGGTGTGTTAGTGATCTGAACCCAGTGTGCAGACAGGACTCGGAGGCGCAAGGAGTAAAATAATAAACACTTTAATGAACACCAAAATCAAAATGCTGATGAGGCAGCATTACTCACAAAACATAGGGGAACTCAGGGAATCTTGAGAACCAGACGAAGACATGGTAACCACAGACGATGCCCCGACAATGAATAACACAAGGATGGAGACTTATATACACAGAGTAATCAGACACAATCACAAACATCTGGACAAGACACATAGACATATCTGATCAGGACAGGAAAACCAGGTGGTGTAGGGATAGGAACCAACCAACAGAGGGTGCCATCCCTACAGTACCCTCCCTTCAAGGACACACCCTGGCCTCTCCCAAAATTCCCCCCACCCCAAGGAACTAGGGTGGGCAGAGGGAGGAACTGCAAGTATGGTGAGCACAAGGAAACTCAAGGACAAGAAACCAAAAACTGACAGGACGAGGCCTGGGAACTAAACACAAAAACTAAACACTAGGAAACATAAACAGTTCAGGTGAGAGGCCGTCCAACTTGCTGGAGCAAATCGGGCGAGCAACCAGGAGGCCATCCAACATAAGGCAGGAGTTCCGGTGAAGAGGTAGGAGGTTGTCCGACACATGGCAGGAGCTCGGGCGGGTGACCAGGAGGCCATCCAGCATCACAAGCCAGTTCTGGGGAGCAGCCGATGATGATGGTCACCCTGAGAGTCCATGATCGTCCAGCATATGGAGGGGGAAATGGGGGAACCAATGGTTCAGCAACTGGCATGGTGACCCAGGAGTCTGCTGTTGCCCTGGAGATCTGGAAAGCTTTAGCTGTAGTGGTGCCCTGGGGAACTGCAGCTGGTGTGGAGACCTGAAAAGCCACAGCTGGCAACATGGGGACTTGTGGGGCTGCCACAGGCAGCACTGGAGGCTGAGGAGCAGCAGCAGGCAACACTGGAGGGTGAGGAACTGGAGCAGGCGACCCGGGTCCTGAGGAGCTGCAGCAGGTGACCTGAGGTCCTGGGCAACTGCACTGATCATGGAGGCCATTGTGGTCGTGGAGGCTTCTCTGGTCGTGGAAGCTTCTCTGGTCGTGGAGGCCTCTCTGGTCGTGGAGGCCTCTCTGATCCTGGCGGGCGATGAGGCCTTTGGCCACTCTAGGTACACGGCCTTAGGTGCTGGGTCTTCTGCGGCAGGCGCTTGGTCTTCTGTGGCAGGCACTTGGTCCTTGGTGGCAGGCTCTGGGGACTCGGCTGCAGGCTCTATGGACTCGGCTGGAGGCTCTGGGAACTCAACAGGTTCACAAGGAAAGAAAGAGTCTGAGAGGTTTTGATACTCTGCTTTCAGAGCCTGTACCATAGGCAAAACTTGAGCGAGGTCTGGGATCTCCAGCAGGCTGTGTCTAGATGTGAGCAAGTCCTCCATAATGGAATAGGCATCACGTCTGTAATGAAAGTCTGGGTTAAAGGAAGCTGCATCAAAAAGTCTTTGGAGCTGTTGGAAAATAACAGCGACATCATTAGGTACTATTTCAACAGAGCCCCCTGTGACCGTTGGAGGATATGAAGCAATGGGAGCTTCAACAGACACAGGATTCTCTGCAGCCCTTGAACCTGTTCCTTCCTTTGGTGAGCGAGGGCTCACTGTGATGACCCCTGAAAAGGGAAAAGCCAAAAGAAGAAGAATCAGTAAAAGTCAAAATGTTAATAACACAATACTGCAGAATGGAGAAGGAAGTTGTCTTGATGTCCATGCGGCTGCATCTGGGCTGAACCCTCCTCCTTTCTTCCTCCTCAACCAGGAGTGATGAAGGGAAGATCTTGACCTCAGGGCTGTGGTGTCCCTAGACGGGTTCGATCCGGAACCTGCTCACATGGATGAAAGCTGCATGCTCCTGGATCGGATTTTCCCCCTCTCTCCATCGGGCGATCCGGTCAATCTGAGTCTTCTGTCTGCTGGGTTCTTTTGCTGGTCGGGGCATACTGTCAGGAACAGTGTGTTTGTGATCTGAACCCAATGTGCAGACAGGACTCGGAGGTGTGAGGAGTAAAACAATAAATACTTTAATGAACACCAACATCAAAATGCTGATGAGGCAGCATTACTCACAAAATGTAGGGAAACTCAAGGAATCATGAGAACCAGACGAAGACACTGTAACCACAGACGATGCCCTAACAATGAATAACATAAGGATGCAGACTTATATACACAGAGGAATCAAGACACAATCACAAACACCTGGACAGGACATATAGATATAACTAATTAGGAAAGGGAAACCAGGAGGTGTAGGGATAGGAACCAACCAACAGAGGGTGCCATCCCTACAATAAAAAATCTACCTTCCTTCTCTGCATCATTGTCTCCATTGCGGGAGCCTACTGTAATTTTTTTGTTTGTTTCATGAAGATTAAAAATGAGGAAAATAAGAAACATTGTTATTGAAATAAGTGTAGGTTAATATTTGTGTGTTAAAACATTTTTTTAGACAACTATTTGTTGAGGAGACATTTTTCATTGGTTAGTAAAGTAAAGCAAGAGAGAAGGGGTTATTCGACCGGTGGACAGGCATGGAGCCACACCGTTTTTGACTTTTCAATACTTCTCTCTGTTGTCTTAATCTTTTTTCTATTTTTTTTTACTTGGATTTCAGACAAGTATCTTTTGTGTTTTTGACATTTTATATATAAACAGTTTAAACTTTAACATTATGGTCCAGAGGAGGTTTTGCTGCTGGAAATGGATGGAGAGGGAGAGTTTGGAGCGTCAAGCTAAGTTGTCATTGTCCCCACATTTAGAGTTGCAACCCTCAGTCATTCTTGACTTTCCTTGTCTTCCTCCGTCTCCTGACATGTTTCCCTCCTCATGGTTTTCAACTATCCATCCATCCATCCATTTTCGTCCGCTTATCCGGGGTCGGGTCGCGGGGGTAGCAGCCTAAGTAGGGAGGCCCAGACTTCCCTCTCCCCAGCCACTTGGAGCAGCTCCTCTGGGGGAATCCCAAGGCGTTCCCAGGCCAGCCGAGAAACATAGTCCCTCCAGCGTGTCCTGGGTCTTCCTCTGGGTCTCCTCCCGGTGGGACATGCCCGGAACACCTCACCAGGGAGGCGTCCAGGAGGCATCCTAACCAGATGCCCGAGCCACCTCAACTGGCTCCTCTCGATGTGGAGAAGCAGCGGCTCTACTCCGAGTCCCTCCCGGATGACTGAGCTTCTCACCCTATCTCTAAGGGAGAGTCCAGACACCCTGCGGAGAAAACTCATTTCAGCCGCTTGTATCCGAGATCTCGTTCTTTCGGTCATAACCCAGAGCTCATGACCATAGATGAGGGTGGGAACGTAGATCGATCGGTAAATTGAGAGCTTTGCCTTTTGACTCAGCTCTCTCTTCACCACGACAGACCGGTACAGCGCCCGCTTCACTGCGGACGCTGCACCTATCCGCCTATCGATCTCACGCTCCAGTTTTCCCTCATTCGTGAACAAGACCCCGAGATACTTAAACTCCTCCACTTGGGGCAGGACCTCCTCCCCGACCCGGAGAAGGCATGCTACCCTTTTCCGGCTCAAGACCATGGCCTCGGATTTGGAGGAACTGATCCTCATCCCGGCCGCATCACATTCAGCTGCAAACCGCTCCAGCGAAAGCTGTAGATCACGAACTGATGAAGCCAATAGGACCACATCATCTGCAAAAAACAGAGAAGCGATTCTAAGGCCACCAAAACGGATCCTCTCAACACCTTGGCTGCGCCTAGAAATTCTGTCCATAAAAGTTATGAACAGAATCGGTGACAAAGGGCAACCTTGGCGGAGTCCAACTCTCACCGGAAACGAGCCCGACTTACTGCCAGCGATGCGGACCAAGCTCTGACACCGGTCGTACAGGGACCTAACAGCCCATATCAAAGGGCCTGGTACCCCATACTCCCGGAGTACCCCCACAGAACCCCCCGAGGGACGCGGTCGAATGCCTTTTCCAAGTCCACAAAGCACATGTAAACTGGTTGGGCAAACTCCCACGCACCCTCCAGGACCCTGTTGAGGGTGTAGAGCTGGTCTAGTGTTCCACGACCAGGACGAAAACCACACTGCTCCTCCTGAATCCGAGGTTCGACTATCCGACGGACCCTCCTCTCCAGAACCCCTGAATAGACCTTACCAGGGAGGCTTAAGAGTGTGATCCCCCTATAGTTGGAACACACCCTACGGTCCCCCTTTTTGAATAGGGGAACCACCACCCCAGTCTGCCAATCCAAGGGAACTGCCCCCGATGTCCACGCGATATTGCAGAGTCGCGTAAGCCAACACAACCCCACAACATCCAGAGCCCTAAGGAACTCAGGGCGAATCTCATCCACCCCCGGAGCCCTGCCACCGCGGAGCTTTTTAACCACCTCGGTGACCTCAGCACCAGAGATTGGAGAGCCCGACCCAAAGTCCCCAGGCTCCGCTTCCTCAGTGGAAGACGTGCCAGTAGGATTGAGGAGGTCTTCGAAGTATTCCGCCCACCGACTCACAACATCCCGAGTTGAGGTCAACAGCACGCCATCCCCACCATAAATGGTGTTGGTCGCGTACCGCTTTCCCCCCCTGAGACGCCGGATGGTGGACCAGAATCGCCTCGAAGCCGTACGGAAGTCATTCTCCATGGCCTCTCCGAACTCCTCCCACGCCCGAGTTTTTGCCTCAGCAACCACCCGAGCCGCATGCCGCTTGGACTGCCGGTACCTATCTGCTGCTTCCGGGGTCCCACAGGCCAAAAAGGCCCAATAGGACTCCTTCTTCAGCTTGACAGCATCCCTCACCGCTGGCGTCCACCACCGGGTTCGAGGATTGCCACCACGACAGGCACCAACAACCTTGCGGCCACAACTCCGATAAGCTGCCTCGACAATAGAGGCGCGGAACATGGCCCACTCGGGCTCAATGTCCCCCGCCTCCCTCGGAACGTGTTCAAAGCTCTCCCGGAGGTGGGAGTTAAAGCTCCGTCTTACGGGAGACTCTGCCAGACGTTCCCAGCAGACCCTCACAATACGTTTGGGTCTGCCAGGTCTGACCGGCATCCTCCCCCACCATCGGAGCCAACTCACCACCAGGTAGTGGTCAGTTGACAGCTCCGCCCCTCTCTTCACCCGAGTGTCCAGGACATGCGGCCGCAGATCAGATGAGACGACAACAAAGTCGATCATCGAACTGCGACCTAGGGTGTCCTGGTGCCAAGAGCACATATGGACACCCTTATGCCTGAACATGGTGTTCGTTATGGACAATCCATGACGAGCACAGAAGTCCAACAACAGAACACCACTCGGGTTCAGATCAGGGGGGCCGTTCCTCCCAACCACACCCCTCCAGGTCTCACTGTCATTGCCCACGTGAGCGTTGAAGTCCCCCAGCAGAACAAGGGAGTCCCCAGGAGGCGCACCCTCCAATACCCCCTCCAAGGACTCCAAAAAGGGTGGGTAATCTGCGCTGCCGTTTGGCGCATAGGCACAAACAACAGTCAGAGCCCGTCCCCCCACACGTAGGCGAAGGGAGGCTACCCTCTCGTTCACCGGGGTGAACCCCAACGTACAGGCACCAAGATGGGGGGCAACAAGTATGCCCACTCCTGCTCGGCGCCTCTCACCAGGGGCAACTCCAGAGTGGAAGAGTGTCCAACCCCTCTCAAGGAAACTGGTTCCAGAGCCAGAGCCATGCGTTGAGGTGAGTCCGACTATTTCTAGCCGGAACCTCTCAACCTCACACACTAGCTCAGGCTCCTTCCCCACCAGAGAGGTGACATTCCATGTCCCAATGGCCAGCTTCTGTAGCCGAGGATCAGACCGCCAGGGTCCCCGCCCTCGGCCACCACCCATTCCACAATGCACCCATTTATTAAATAAATAAATAAATAAAATTAGATCAGCTACATGAGGAAACCGGAGTACCCGGAGGAAACTCACGCATGCACGGAGAGAACATGCAAACTCCACCCAGAAAGGCCCCCGGACCGAGAATTGAACCGGCAACCTTCTCACTGAGAGGCAGCAGCTCTACCAGTTGCGTCACCGTGCTACCTTAGAAAAAAAAAAAAGCTTTTTTTTTTTTTTTTACTATTAAAGCTAGGGTCTGCAATATTTGAACACTCTTGAACACTCTGGGACTTAGAAATATTTTCAGCGCAGAAAAGCATTCTGCTCCCTCCCCTCAGAGCCATATATGGCACAGTCCGTGCTTCTGGTGAACTTGGGATCTGCTCCGCCCCCTGCTTCTGTCTGCTCAGAGCCGCTGCGATATTCTGTGTTTATGGTAATAAAACCTTCTAATAAAATAAAATAAAACCATGGAGCGCTAGTCCTACAACACAAAATCCAGCAGAAATCATCAGAGGTTCACGAAGCAACGTTTGGACATGATTTAATTCGCTCGTGACTTCCTCATGTCTCAGCGCTGGTCTGGAATGTGTGGAATGCTCCACCTCCTCCTGTCTCTGCGCTCCGAAGTTCTGTGTTTATATGATAATATAACTGTTTAAAAAATTTAATAAAACCATGAATCACTCATCTAACAACACAAAATCCAGCAGAAATCATCAGAGGTTCACGAAGCAACGTTGGACATGTTTTAATTCGCT